>QGOB01000638.1:0-26660 GCA_003313055.1 Termitomyces sp. MG145 | reverse complement strand
GCTTCTGGGGCCCCAGAAGCGTCCACATCCTGGCATAGGGATTCCTCAGACTTATTCTCTTTGGATATCTCTCTGCCAGGTGAGTAGCTAGCCATGTACACTGTAGCCACTTGCTAATACATCTTTGGATATCCCTCTGCCAGTTGTGTGAGTTCCACAGCTCTCTGAGGTCACCCTTACAGCAGAATAAGTCTCTCTTAACTGGTCTGGGATTACCCAAGCAGTTGTGCTCCTCTGTCTGCCTCTTTTCTGCCTCCAGGGCCCCACTCCTGCTTGTTAGCTCCCCTACCAGTCCCTTTTTGGATCCTTCTCTACCATGCCTGCCACATCAGCCTCAGACTTTCCTCCGGCCCCAGGTACCCCTGTCCCTGCCCAGGATGACGCCTATGCTTGGTTACAGGCTGTAGAACAGGGCCTTTCCACCTCCAACATCACCCAACTTGCTCTCTCTCACCAGCTCTCTATCATGCAGGCTCAGCTCAAAGAACTCCTTTCCTCCATGTGCTCTGCTTCACTAGGGGTCACCTCTAGCCCCGCTGTCCTCTCCAACACCCCCCTATTGCCAACTCCAGACCATCCCCCCGCTGAAGTCTTCCTCACAGCAGCTGTCACCTCGCTGCCTCCTGTTGTGACAATGATTGTCTCCAAACCCTTGTCCGCAATCAAGGCTGCCCCTCCTCCCTCTTTCAATGGAGACATCCCTTAGCATGAGGGATCTCAATACCATCAAAGACTTCTGCTGGGCAACGTAGAGAGTAAAGTTCGCATTCTAAGGCAGTGACACATTCTTCCCTGGATAGCGTTCCTGGGCTAGCAGTTGCTGGTTGTAAGACCTCGTGAATAAATGTCTGCAACATGCCTTGGAGTTGTTCTGCATCAGGGTTAGTGTTAGAGCTGAGTTGGCTGGTGAGAATCTGGTTGGGGGTTGAGCCTGTGCCATTTGTCAATGCGTTCCATGTAGAGCCATTTGCCAACGTAATTGGGGATCATAGTGCCAGATGGTAAGACAACCTTGCCTTCGTGGTTCCGACAGATTTTGCCTTGACTGATGAAGCTTTCGAGCTTAATGCAATTGCCTTGTACCATTGTATGACCGGTTTTGCCACAGAAGTGGCAACTGTCACTAAGAGGTCAAGAGGCGCGAGACTGAGAGCTGTTACCAGCAGTCAATGCAGCCATCTTTTCCTCCATGTGTGCGAGAGCGTTAACAATAGCAGTGGCAGCGATGTCGAAAGGTTCCTTTTTAATGATAGCAGTTGGTACAGGGGTGGCAGTGTTAATGGTGGGTGTCTTAGCATTAGCAGTTGTCAGTTTCTTCGAAGTCATGGTGGTGTCAGTACCCTTCAGAACCCATTTGGCAGCTTCAAAGACTTGTTCTACCTCATAGGGGTCCTCCAGGTGATGGTCGGGAAGGGTGATTTCTAAACGGCGGACAAGTTTGGACCATAACAAAGTCGGTATGCCTTGCTGGAACAGACGGTGTTCCTCGTTTTGGTAGATCTTGCCTTTAGCCAGGAGCCAACGCGCCAGGTGCTGGAAGTCCCTATAGTAGTCCAAGAAGTGTCCAAGAGTAGAGATACTGGTCAAGAAAGTCTGGTTTATGAGTTGCTTGAGATCCTGAAGAGTGTAATGGGCAGACTCCTCGGCGCCAGGATATAAACAAAAGACTGCTATCTTCCACTTGGCGTAGGTATGGTTGCTAAACTCTGGCAAGCCAAGCCATTCACTTCAGGTCTTGGTTCCACATGCACTGGTACACTACCCTCTCCGCAAACTTATCCGCCAATGGCACAATTTGTCAGTGGAATATTCTCCACTGCTTCCTGTTTTGTGTGAGCGTGCATTGACTCCCCCACCTCGGGTAGGTTGCTGTCTACCACGGGAATGGTAGACACCGACTCAGCTGTTGACAGAGGTCTCCTTTGTTAACCTCTGAATACATTTTGCCTCTGTGCTGCAGCAAACCTTGCAGCAAACTGCTTATCAGACTCTCCTGCTTGCTGGGGCGCATATATATTGCTCATTGCCTCTTTCATATGGGGAGACAACTCTGGCTTTGTCGACGAGGGTATATTTGGGATCAAATTTGCTCCCTCTGGAGCTGAGGCAGCTGATCCTCGATTAGCCTTGTGGTACATATACGCTTGGACTTCCAGCTCAAGAATCTGAACATACAATGTAATGTATTCAACAGTATTCAACTGAGGTACATTATCACCTCTAGCTTGTATCAACTGTATGTGTTTCAGTACATACAGTCCTAGTCGAGCATGCATCGTATCCTTTGTAATGCTAGGGTATCTTTTCCATAGCATGGCACACTGAACCTGAAGGGTGGACTCACTCCATCCACTCTCTTTGTCATCAGATGTTTTGTCCTCCCAGTGTACTGCCAGCATTCTCTGCTCGGGCATTGTCGAATCCTGCGACACTCCAACTCCCTGCTGACATTGCATCAGTGGAGTGGATTCAGTTGGCACTCTCTAACTGCCCACTTCTGGCCTTGGCATCTTCCCCAGGAAGTACAATGAAGGTCTGCGACCTTCAGTAGGACCCTGAGCACTACTCCTGCTCTGGAACTGTCACCCTGACCTCCCAGCCTAGATGGAAAAGTCATGATCCCTGCCAGATTGCTGGTCCAGGTCTTCCACAACTACTCCTGGTCTTGCTGCACTGCTTAGCGCAGCTGTCGGCTGCACTTCACTCCATTGCGTCCCTCCTGGCATTCATTGTTGGTATTGTCTGGGGGTGAGTTGGTAGGCTGTAGCAGTTGTTGCAAAAGTCCATTGGGGCTGTGGAAAGTTCCTTTAATGTGTATGAGCTCAAAGTGGAACATAAGAATACCCATGATCCAACAGTTCATGCTAGCAGAGGGCTGTATGTCAGGTTTCTGTAGCATACCCTTAATGTATCGTGCATCAACTTCAATAATAAGGTCCCTAACACCTAGGAGGTACATGTGTAGCACTTGCAAGGCCCAGTACAAACCATAGAGCTCAAGCTTGGGCTGACTGAAGCAAGCTTTGCATTTGTCAAGAGTGATGGATCCAAAACAGGTGTAACAACATTGCTTGCGGTTGTTGGTAGTGCACTGGCAAAGGTAGAAACTGACCACTATGTAGAAAGTGTTGACCACTAGGATAACAGGATTGTTGCATTTGTAGTCAATAGGAATGAGGGGTTTAGCATTGTGCAAGGCCTTAATGAGGTCTTTCTGGGCGTTAAGCTGATCTGGTCCAAACTTGAAGGGGACTCCAGTGCAAGTTAGTTTTGTTAGGTGGTGAGTGCATTGGGCAAAGTTTTTAATGAACATTTGGAGGATGCCAATGGTGCCTAGGAAAGCATGGACTTTGGTTAATGACTGGCCAGGGTTCCAGCAGTCCAACAATGCTAAACAGTTTTTGTCAGGGATGCGACTGTTAGGTGTATAAACATGGCCCAGAATCTTGAAGGTGGGCATGCAAAGTGCCCTCCAAATGCAATCACAGAGCTGCCTTTGGGCCAAGACAGATGATGTATTTGGTGGACCTTGGCTGAACATCTGCAAGTGACGGCTCCAATTGGTGATGCATGGAAATTTGTGAATGGAGGTGACTGGAATGGGCCATGTGTGTGCCTGCTGGCTACTTGTGTGGCTATGTCATTTGAGAGTGCACTAGTGATGTGGGGGTCAGAGAATGTGATGCTCACATTAGAGCAAGCCAACAATGCTAAACAGTTTTTGTCAGGGATGCGACTGTTAGGTGTATAAACATGGCCCAGAATCTTGAAGGTGGGCATGCAAAGTGCCCTCCAAATGCAATCACAGAGCTGCCTTTGGGCCAAGACAGATGATGTATTTGGTGGACCTTGGCTGAACATCTGCAAGTGACAGCTCCAATTGGTGATGCATGGAAATTTGTGAATGGAGGTGACTGGAATGGGCCATGTGTGTGCCTGCTGGCTACTTGTGTGGCTATGTCATTTGAGAGTGCACTAGTGATGTGGGGGTCAGAGAATGTGATGCTCACATTAGAGCAAGTCTGGCTCATGAATCAGTTGCCTTTGAAGCCAAGGGCAGCACCAACACATATTATTTGTAGTAAGGTAGATACAAGCATACAGTCTGGGTAGTTGTGTAAATAAAATGACCAGGCATGCTTGTTGAGTGTTGAGGCAACATGTGGGAGGTGAGAGTCATCAAGTAGGGGAGTTGTCAGGTCCCGCTGATGACAGGGGCTCGGCTACACTGGCGAGTCCTTACTAGGCAAGTTCGGGAGGCTAAGTATGGTCCGGGGCTTCGCAGAAGCTCCAGGTACAGCTACGAGTGGTCCGAGGGAAGTCCGGACGCTCCGGGGTACGAGTAGTGACGCGTGCAAAGTAGAAAGTGCTCCGGGTAAGGGAGTACGGAAGCAGGAGAGATAGGTAAAGAAACAGAGAGAGAAATGGAAAGGAGAAATGAGTCGTGGAACGGAACGAGGCACGGAGACGAGAGACGAGAGATGAGAGACAAGAGATAAGACCGGAGAGAGAGAGAGAAGCAAGAGAATAGATTGAGATTGAGATAGAGACAGAGACAGAGACAGAGACATGGAAATACGGAGAACTACGGTTAATATCAAGACTACTTTACTCGTATGCTATCCTAAGGTTTATGTACTACCCTTCCGCTAAGTCCTGGGTAGGATTCTAGCCAGGACCGGGGCATCTGATTCCTCCGGCTAAGTCCCCGGACTCGCTCCCAGCCCCAGGGTCGTGACAGTGGTCGGGGCGTGCTGGCGCGGGTTACGGCAGGCTTGTGTCGGGCGGGTCGGCGGTCATGCTGCGCGATGGTGGCGCCCCTCGGCACCACAGAAGCAGGTGGCATTGTGACGTGCCGACGGTTCACGGGAGGAATGTTGCGGAACATTATGTGATGGCTGGGATGCCGGGGGTCTGGGTGTGTCTGGTGACAGGGAAGCCTTGGGGTGACGTGTCAGCCAAGATGCTGGGGTTTGGTGATGGCCGGGGATCTGTTTGAAGATGGCCGCGGGTGTTGCCGGTGCAGCATCGGGAGGTTGTTGGCAGTTCCAGAGGTGCATGAGGGGTGCGGGGGAGGTGTGTGTCGGGGCTGGGGCAGCGTGTGGGGGTCCAGAGATGGCGGGGTCATGACAGGAGTGTTGGCACAAGGATCAGTGTTGGGACAGGTTGGCAGTAGTGGGAGGTTGTAATTGAGAGGGTCCAAGGCAATAAATCTGGAAGAGGGTGAGAAATTACCCAGGGAGGGAACAAGGCAAGGATAGAGGGTGGAAGGCTGGGGTACAGATGCCCCGGAGCTCCCCACGTCCCCACCGCCGACACCCCACCAGCTTTGCTTGATCTCCGCCCAATCCTTTGTCATCAACACCCGATTAGGTGGCCTCCCCAACTTGCTACCCACCCTCATCGATAGCGGGGCCACCAGGATGTTTGTCAGCGAACGGTTACGGCTACTCCACAACCTCCTTGGGAAACCCCTGGAGCTCCAGCTCTTTGATGGGAACATTGCAACCTCTGGCCCCATCACCCACTCCCACTCCGACACCCTCCACCTCAAAAATGGTCTTCAGTTCCTGGTGAACCTCCTAGTCACCTCCCTCCCAGAGTCAACCCCAATAGTTCTTGGACTGCCCTGGCTGTGCAACGTCAACCCCAATATCAATTGGGAGGACCTCACAATGACCTTCCTGGGACCCAAGACCAGCCTGGCCACCACTATCCCCCTCAAACTCCATGCTGCAGAGGACCAGGCCACACTGGAACTCCCCGCAACCTCCAAAAGTGACTCCAAGCCACCCCGTACTCCACCCCCACACCTCATCTCTCCCTTTCCCCCCAACATTCCCCAAAACCAGTACAAGGGTCCCTCCTACCCGACTCAGGGCCTCAAAACACCCCCTCCACCCCCTCTTGGCAATGTGGCCAAGAAGCCCCTCAACCCTGTCGACCTGGATATCAAAATCATCGGTCCAGAACCCTTCGCGCGCATTCTATGGGACGGCGCCCCCGCCTTCCAACTCAACATATCCCTGGTGATACACCCTGGTCAGCGCTGGCTGCCCAACACCAACAAGTCGAACCAAGCACATGACCTCAGCACGTGACCGCTAACGACCAACCGCTAACAACACCGACCGTTACCAACCTATCCCTTAACGACCCAGCCAACCTTGCAACAGTCCAGGCCCCTCTCCCTATGGCCCCTGACATGTATTATCACATGCATCCACTACGCTTACTATCTCTTACTGGTTTCCCCTTTTATCGCCCTACTCCCGACATGCACTACTACATTATCACATGCAACCGCTATGCTTACTATCTATTACCAGTTTCCCCTTTTATCTATCACCTTACGTACCTATAAATACTGCCCTGTCAGTAGCTACAAATCATCAAATCATACCAGAGTCTAGTCCCCATTTCAGACTACGCTTAAGATCTCGTTCACACTCCTGCTTCGTTAACGGCTGATTTGGGATTACCCAGTCCAGTCTACTTTGCTCCTCGCACTTAGCCCAACAGTATCGTTGGACTAGCACTCATCGCCTTCATTAAAGCGCCATACGGGCGCCCTTGCTCCACTTTCGTTAAAGCACCATATGGGTGCCCTCGTTTTGCCTTCGTTAAACACTAGTGCTTACGGCTAGCAGCTCGTATATTTCCGTTAACTCTTCCGCTATTCCTTAACGACCTTTTGGGTCTTTGACAGATTTCTCACTTAGCAACAATTCGGCGCAGACACTAGCGGCCACACCGTTATCTCTTACCGCTCTCTCACACTTCCTTACCGACTCCGACCTCTCATCTCCTTACCGGGTTTCTGGGACTTTGCTTGACTCCTCTCACACATACGTAACACTACTACTTGCTAAGCTATCCCTATCTAGCTGGTCTTGTTGGTTGTTTCCTGCACGGCAGCTAGGCGGCAAGTCAGCGCATCATGTTGGAGCCCACTGCGAGGGGTTCTATAGCAAAATTCCACCGGAAACTTGCCTCCAGGCTAAAAACCGTTTACGTCTTGAATCCACGCTACCAGTTATTCCTTTTGACATTCCCCCTCCATCGCCGTTATCACCTTTAACGCCTCCACCTTGTAACTGTCAGGTCCCGCTGACAACAGGGGCTCAGCTACACTGGCGAGTCCTTACTAGGTGAGCTTGGGAGGCTAAGTACGGTCCGGGGCTTCGTGGAAGCTCCGGGTACAGCTACGAGTGGTCTGGGGGAAGTCCGGATGCTCCGGGGTACGAGTAGTGCCGCGCGCGAAGTAGAGAGTGCTCCGGGTAAGGGAGCACGGGGGCAGGGGGAAACAGGTAAAGAAACAGAGGAGAGAGACAGAAGGAGAAACAAGTCACGGAGATGGAACGAGGCACGGAGATGGGAGACGAGAGACGAGAGACGAGACGAGAGAGAGAGAGGCAAGAGAATAGATTGAAATTGAGATAGGGACAGAGACAGAGACAGAGACATGGAAATACGGAGAACTGCGGTTAATATCAAGACTACTTTACTCATATGCTATCCTAAGGTTTATGTACTACTCTTCCGCTAAGTCCCGGGTAGGATTCTAGCTGGGACCGGGACATCTGATTCCTCCGGCTAAGTCCCCGGACTCGCTCCCAGCCCCAGGGTCGTGACAGTGGTCGGGGCGTGCTGGCGCGGGTTACGGCAGGCTTGTGTCGGGCGGGTTGGCGGTCATGCTGCGCGATGGTGGCGCCCCTCGGCACCACAGAAGCAGGTGGCATTGTGACGTGCTGACGGTTTGCGGGAGGAATGTTGCGGAACATTATGTGATGGCCGGGATGCCGGGGCTCCGGGTGTGTCCGGTGACAGGGAAGCCTTGGGGTGACGTGTCAGCCGAGATGCCGGAGTTTGGTGATGGCCGGGGGTCTGCTCAGAGATGGCCGCGGGTGTTGCCGGTGCAGCGTTGGGAGGTTGTTGGCGGTCCCGGAGGTGCGCAAGGGGTGCGGGGGAGGTGTGTGTTGGGGTCGGGGCAGCGTATGGGGGTCCGGAGATGGTGGGGTCGTGACAGTAACCTTGAAGAGGAACTTGCTACCGCTAGGGAACTTCTCGACGTTACCGAACTTCTAGAGAACTTCCCAGGCCATCACATCAACAACTTCCTCGACGCACTGCTACCACCGTTATCCCCAGACCCTTATTCCCCAGTTCAATCCTCTACAACCTTACCGACACCCGTTAACCCTACCACCATGGGTGATGCCCGCCTTTCCCGCCATATGCCCCCTCGCAACGACTCTACCGCACCTAAATGGGACGAGAGTTGCCCCCAAGAGCTTGCCCAGTATTTCCGCAAGCTCGAATATCTCTTAGCGGACTGCGCCGTTAACGACAATAATCAGAAAAAGGAATACGCCGCCCGGTACGTATCGTATGACACCGCGGAGACCTGGCTTGGCTTGCCAGAGTTTAGCGACCATACCTACGCTGAGTGGAAAGTAGCAGTCTTTTGTTTATATCCTGGCGCTGAGGAATCTGCCCGTTACACTCTTCAGGATCTTGAGCGACTTGTAAACCATACTTTCTTGACCGGTATCTCTACTCTTGGACACTTCTTGGACTACTATAGGGACTTCCAGTGCCTGGCATGTTGGCTCCTGGCTAAAAGCAAGATCTACCGGAACGAGGAACGCCGTCTGTTCCAGCAAGGCATACCGACTTTGTTATGGTCCAAACTCGTCTGCCATTTAGAAATCACCCTTCCCGACCATCACCCAGAGGACCCCTATGAGGTAGAACAAGTCTTTGAAGCTGCCAAATGGGTTCTGAAAGGTACCGACACTGCCACAACTTTGAAGAAACTGACGACCGCTAACGCTAAGACTCCCACCGTTAACACCCCTGCCCCCATACCAACCACTATCATTAAAAAGGAACCTCTCAACATCGCCGCCACCGCTATTGTTAATGCTCTTGCATGAATGGAGGAAAAGATGGCTGCATTGGCTGCCGGTAACAGCTCTCAGCCCCGCGCCTCTTGACCTCTTAGCAACAGTTGAGTACGGCCCCCATCTACGATATCAAACAATCCAAGCAGGTATTTGACTGGGTTCTTCAGACCAAGCTTACTGTCTCTGTCGGAGAACTCTGCTCCCTCTCTAACAACATCCGGAACCAGTTCAGAAACGCCGTTACTCCTAAACGGACTGCGCCTCCTAACGTCACTGCCTTCCAAGAGTCTACCGATATCATTGACGACGCTCTGCCCTTCTTTTCCCGAAACAACACCTCCGCTGCCAACCCTCCTCTTACCGACGCCGCTAGAGCCCAAGTCACCTTGATCGACCCAGTGGAAGTGTACATCAAGTTGCTACCGCCTGGTGAGGAGCCGGTTACGTTAATGGTTGCTCAGGAATCCCAGTCAATCCAGTCCATCATGCTCTTGGTCGATAACCGCGAGGAAATTGAAAGTATAGCGGATAGCGGCTCCCAGATCATCTCCATGTCTGCTGAAGTCGCTAACTATCTCGGTATCTCCTACAACCTCAGCATCATTCTGAACATGTAGAGCGCTAACGGTACTAACAAATCCCTCGGTCTAGCTCGTAACGTCCCTTGCACTGTTGGCGGTATCACCCTGTACCTTCAGATCCATGTCCTGCACTCACCCGCTTACGATATCCTGCTTGGTCGTCCCTTCGATGTCTTAACCAAGAGTACCATTGATACACTTAGCAAAACGGAAACCACAATCATGATAACGGACCCCAATACCGGCCTTCATCGCACCATCCCTACGTTTCCCCGCGGTCAGCACAAGCCACAAAGGGTTCAGCCTAAGTATAGCACCGGACCGCCCCATTGCTTTCGCCACCATCCCCACGGTTAGCGACTCTGAGGAAGACTTAGCGGTCATTGATGCGCTGACTTGCCGCCTAGCTGCTGTGCAGGAAACAACCAACAAGACCAGCTAGATAGGGATAGCTAGCAAGCAGTAGCGTTATGTGTGTGTGTGAGAGGAGTCAAGCAAAGTCCCAGAAACCTGGTAAGGAGATGAGAGGTCGGAGTCGGTAAGGAAGTGTGAGAGAGCGGTAAGAGATAACAGTGCGGCCGCTAGTGTCTGCGCTGAATCGTCGCTAAGTGAGAAATCTGTCAAAGACCCAAAAGGTCGTTAAGGAATAGCGGAAGAGTTAACAGAAATATACAAGCCGCTAGCCATAAGCGCTAGCATTTAACGAAGGCAAAACAAGGGCACCCATATGGTGCTTTAACGAAAGCAGAGCAAGGGCGCCCGTATGGCGCTTTAACGAAGGTGACGAGTGCTAGTCCAACGGTACTGTCAGGCTAAGCGTGAGGAGCAAAGTAGACTGGACTGGGTAATCCCAAATCAGCCATTAACGAAGCAAGAGCGTGAACGAGATCTTAAGTGTAGTCTGAAGTGGGGACTAGACTCTGGTACAATTCGATGATTTGTAGCTACTGACAGGGCAGTATTTATAGGTAAGTAAGGTGATAGATAAAAGGGGGAAACCGATAATAGATAATAAGCATAGCGGTTGCATGTGATAAAGTGATAATGCATGTCGGGAGTAAGGCGATAAAAGGGGAAACCAGTAAGAGATAGTAAGCGTAGCGGATGCATGTGATAATGCATGTCAGGAGCCATAGAGAGGGGCCTAGATTGTCGCAAGGTCGGCTGGGTCGTTAAGGGAAAGGTTGGTAACGGTTGGTGTCGTTAGCAGTCGGTTGGTAGAGGTCACGTGCTGAGGTCACATGCTTGGTTCAACTTGTCGGTGTTGGGCTGCTAGCGCTGACCAGGGTGTATCATCTCCCCTTGACTGAAAAGCTGACTATCCCTAGTCAAAGGAAAATCCTTGAAGTCTTGTGATCGTTAAGCGTGGTCCGTGTGGGGGGTCTTGGTCCATGTGCCATACCAAAAAACCATAAATAATCTCCAGCAATCCTTGGACTTCATTGTTTCAGCATTACCATGTCAGCGCCCACCTTCTTTAACTACTCGACTACCTTCACGCATTTTGTGGCCGCCCAGGAGTTCCTCGAGAAGGCGCCAAAGGTCCTGTCCATGAGGCGCGCCCTGCTCGCAACCAATCCAGAGTCGGCGGTAACGTCGATTCTGTCGACCTACCTGCATTGGTTTGAGTCGGCAGGAGGGAGCGGAGTCACATGGGCAGAGCAGGTGGCGGTCGGGGAGGAGTGCTGGGCATTATACGCTCAGTTCGGTCGGTAATGGGTGGAATCAAGACTTCGGTAAGGGGAACGGTATCGTTAACGAATGTCGTTAGAGTTGGACGGTAGTGGGCAAGCGGGGGTAAACGAGGGACAGTAGAGGCGGAACGGGCGAGGGTGGTTGGTAACTGAACACGGTGCATGAATCTGTGCATACGATCGATCCAATCTTCGAAGATATCATTGTTGGTATCGTCTGGGGGAGGGTTGGTAGGCTGTAACGGTTGTTGCAAAAGTCCGTCGGGTCCATGGAAGGTTCCTTTAATGTGTACGAGCTCAAAGTGGAACATAAGGATAGCCATGATCCAGCGGTTCATACTAGCTGAAGGCTGAATGACAGGGTTCCATAGCATACCTTTAATGTAATGGGCATCGACTTCGATGATAAGGTTCCTAATGCCTAGGAGGTACATGCGTAGCGCCTGCAGGGCTCGGTACAAACCGTAAAGCTCAAGCTTGGGCTGACTGAAGCAAGCTTCGCGTTTGTTAAGGGTGATGGAACCGAAGCGGTTATAGCAACGTTGCTTGCAATTGTCAGTAGTGCACTGGCAAAGGTAGAAACTGACCGCTATGTAGGAAGTGTCGACCGCTAAGATCACAGGATTGTCGGATTCATAGTCGATGGGAACGAGGGGTTTAGCGTTGTGTAAGGCTTTAATGAGGTCTTTCTGGGCGTTAAGCTGGTCGGGTCCAAATTTGAAGGGAACGCCAGTATGGGTGAGCTTCATTAGGTGATGAGCGTGATGGGTGAAGTTCTTAACGAACATCCGGAGGACTCCAACGGTACCTAGGAAGGCGCAGACTTTGGTTAACGACTGGCAAGGGCCCCAGCGGTCCAATAGCACTAAATGGTTTTTGTCAGGAACTCGGCCGGTAGGAGTGCAAACATGGCCAATGATCTTGAAGGTTGGTGTGCAAAGGACTAGCTTATGACTGGAGAAAGTGCCACCGCAGTATTTCATGCGCTGAAGGACACGGTTCAGGAGTTCGAAGAACTCCCAAAGTGCTAGATGAATGTTGGGATTGTCGGGATGCTTAGCGGGGGAGCCGTTAATGAGTTTCCAGTCCTTCGGGCCTTTAATGCCAATGTCGTCGATGAAGCTGAGGGCGTTATGAGGGATCTCGGGCTGGAGGATGTGTGTGACATTGTCGTGGAAGATGGCCACAGCGTTAGTCCATCCCATCGGGAGCGTTACTAGATGGAGGGCGCCAAACGGTGTCTGGAAGGTCATTAAGTTGTGGGAGGCGGGATCAATAAGGCGCTCGTTGTAGCCAACATAGAGGTCAAGGGTAGCGCCGCAAATGCGGCCAGCGAAGGATTCGGCAATGTGGTCAGGAAAGGGGGGAACGCCAGAGTGGCGGATCGTGACTTGGTTTAACGGCTCGAGGCTGTGGACTAGACAAAGTTTACCGGTTTTCTTCAAGACACAGAACCAGCGTGACCAGTAAGCGGAGTTCGAGAGCTTATAAACGCCTGCTTGGATCTTGCTATGGATGATCTCGCAGATTTCCTTTTCGAGACCTGGCGGTATCGGTCGGTTGTGCTGAACCCAAGGAACATGAGGGATAGTCGGTATGCGGACGGGGGGAAAGAAGTCAGGTCAAAGGCTACCTCGTTCGGAGTCTTCCCAAGCGAACGTGTTTTGTTGCTTAGCAACAAGGTCCACGAGTACATTAAGCTCGTCTTGGGTAAGAAAGCCGGTATCGTGTTCCTTAACAAAAGTCGCTTTGCGGTCGTCGGTAAAGCAGGGAGTCAGTAAGAAAGGAAGGGGATTAGGATTGAGCTTGGGTATGTTTGCTAAGGGGTCGCCAAGGATATGTTGTTCGATTCGGAAGTCTTTGCTAACATGGCTAGCAACGGGCTTGGTCTTCAACGTGACGGGTTTGTATTTCTTCTTGACTTGGACTCCTTTGCGTTTTGGCTCGGTGGCGGCGTAAACGGCTGGGAAGGGGACATTAACGTAAACAGGGGTAGAGACGGTATTGAGCATTCCAGATGCTTGGCCAAGAATAGAGGGATCGGAGAGACTAGTGGAAATGAAATAAGAGTGCGGCGGGATAACGGTCTCGGTAAGGTTGCTAGCAGTCGCATATAGATAGGCAAGAGAGAGATCGTCGGAAACTGTTTTTGGGTTTTCTAGTATTTCGGAATTGAGCGGGGTATGCGATTGCACTATAACGGAGTGCTTTTGGTGGTCATAGTCGAGGACGACCGCTAAGTCCTCCTCAGAGTCGCTAACCATGGGGATGGTGGCAAAAGCAACGGGGCGGTCCGGTGCTATACTTAGGCTGAACCCTTTGTTGCTTGTGCTGACCGTGGGGAAACGTAGGGATGGTGCAACAAAGGCCAGTATTGGGGTCCGTTATCGTGATCGTGGTTTCCGTTTCGCTAAGTGTATCAATGGTACTCTTGGTTAAGACATTGAAGGGACAACCAAGCAGGATATCATAAGCGGGCAAGCGCAGGACGTGGATCTGAAGGTATGGTATGGGTGACACCGCCAACAGTGCAAGGGACATTATGAGCTAGACTGAGGGATTTGTCCATAGTACCGTTAGCGCTCTGCATGTTCAGAATGATGCTGGGGTTGTAGGAGATACCGAGATAGTTAGCGACTTCAGCAGACATGGAGATGATCTGGGAGCCGCTATCTGCTATACTTTCAATTTCCTCGCGGTTATTGGCCAAGAGCATGATGGACCGGATTGACTGGGATTCCTGAGCGACCATTAACGTAACCGGCTCCTCACCAGGCAGTAGCAACTTGATGTACGCTTCCACTGGGTTGATCGAGGTGACTTGGGCTCTAGCGGCATCGGTAAGAGGAGGGTTGGCAGCGGAGGTGTCATTTAGGGAAAAGAAGGGCAGAGCGTCGTCAACGATATCGGTAGACTCTTGGAAGGCAGTGACGTTAGGAGGCACAGTCCGTTTAGGAGTAACGGCATTTCTGAACTGGTTCCGGATGTTGTTAGAGAGGGAGCAGAGTTCGCTGACAGAGATGGTAAGCTTGGTCTGAAGAACCCGGTCAAATACCTGCTTGGATTGTTTGATATCGTAGATGGGGGCCGTACTCCAGTAAGCAGCGTCAGGCCGTTTGTCAGGAGCGCCAAAGTTTTGATTAGCTGGAGGCTGGTAGCGAGACAAGATACTGGAATAGGGGTGGACTGGGGGATTGACTGTGGGAACGTGGTTAACGACTGGCGGCTCAGGGACTTTAGCGGTACCAGTAGCGGAGGCAGAGGCAGGACGTTCGTTAGCGACAGGTGGACTGGCGGGAGAACTGGTAGCGGCAGAGTCATTAGCGGCTTTAGGGGGAACCGGTCAATATCCCTTAGCACGAGGGATCTCAATACCGTCAAAGACTTCCGCTGGGCGGTGAAGAGCATAGAGTTCCCGTTCTAAGGCAGCGACGCGTTCTTCCCTGGATAATGTTCCTGGGCTAGCAGTTGCTGGTTGCAAGACTTTGTGAATAAATGTCTGGGACATGCCTTGGAGTTGTTCCGCGTCAGGGGTAGCATTAGCACTGAGTCGCCAGTAAGAATCTGGTTGGGGTTGAGCCGGTGCCATTCGTCAACGCATTCCATATAGAGCCATTTGCCGATGTAATTGGGGATCATAGTGCCAGACGGTAGGACAACCTTGCCTTCATGGTTCCAACGGATTTTGCCTTGACTGATGAAGCTTTCGAGCTTACCGCAATTGCCTCGTACCATTGTATGACCAGTTTTGCCGCAGAAGTGACAACTGTCGCTAAGAGGTCAAGAGGTGCGGGGCTGAGAGCTGTTACCAGCAGCCAATGCAGCCATCTTTTCCTCCATTTGTGCAAGAGCATTAACGATAGCGGCGGCAGCGATGTCAAGAGGTTCCTTTTTAATGATAGTGGTTGGTACGGGGGCAGGGGTGTTAATGGTGGGAGTCTTAGCGTTAGCGGTCGTTGGTGTCTTTGAAGTCGTGGCAGTGTCGGTACCTTTCAGAACCCATTTGGCAGCTTCAAAGACTTGTTCTACCTCATAGGGGTCCTCTGGGTGATGGTCGGGAAGGGTGATTTCTAAACGGCAGACGAGTTTGGACCATAACAAAGTCGGTATGCCTTGCTGGAACAGACGGCGTTCCTCGTTCCGGTAGATCTTGCTTTTAGCCAGGAGCCAACATGCCAGGCGCTGGAAGTCCCTATAGTAGTCCAAGAAGTGTCCAAGAGTAGAGATACCGGTCAAGAAAGTATGGTTTACAAGTCGCTCGAGATCCTGAAGAGTGTAATGGGCAGATTCCTCAGCGCCAGGATATAAACAAAAGACTGCTACTTTCCACTCAGCATAGGTATGGTCGCTAAACTCTGGCAAGCCAAGCCAGGTCTCCGCGGTGTCATACAATATGTACCGGGCAGCGTATTCCTTTTTCTGATTATCGTCGTTAACGGCGCAGTCCGCTAAGAGATATTCGAGCTTGCAGAAATACTGGGCAAGCTCTCGGGGGCAACTCTCGTCCCATTTAGGTGCGGTAGAGTCGTTGCAAGGGGGCATATGGTGGGAAAGGCAGGCGTCACCCATGGCAGTAGGGTTAACGGGTGTCGGTAAGGGCGTAGAGGATTGAACTGGGGAATAAGGGTCTGGGGATAACGGTGGTAGCGGTGCGTCAAGGAAGTTGTCAATGTGATGGCCTGGGAAGTTCTCTAAGAGTTCGGTAACATCGAGAAGTTCCCTAGCGGTAGCAAGTTCCTCTTCAAGGTTACAAGGCGGAGTCGTTAATGTCAAAAGGGATAACGGGGAGCGAAGCTTCGGTAACGAGACATAAGCGGTTTTTGGCCTGGAGGCGAGTTTCCGGTGGAATTTTGCTATAGAACCCCTCGCAGTGGGCTCCAAAATGATGCGCTGACTTGCCGTGCAGGAAACAACCAACAAGACTAGCTAGATAGGGATAGCTAGCAAGCAGTAGCGTTACGTGTGTGTGTGAGAGGAGTCAAGCAAAGTCCCAGAAACCTGGTAAGGAGATGAGAGGTCGGAGTCGGTAAGGAAGTGTGAGAGAGCGGTAAGAGATAACGGTGCGGCCGCTAGTGTCTGTGCCAAATCGTTGCTAAGTGAGAAATCTGTCAAAGACCCAAAAGGTCGTTAAGGAATAGCGGAAGAGTTAACGGAAATATACGAGCCGCTAGCCGTAAGCACTAGCGTTTAACAAAGGCAAAACGAGGGCACCCATATGGTGCTTTAACGAAAGCGGAGCAAGGGCACCCGTATGGCACTTTAACAAAGGCGACAAGTGCTAGTCCAACCATACTGTTGGGCTAAGCGTGAGGAGCAAAGTAGACTGGACTGGGTAATCCCAAATCAGCCGTTAACAATGCAAGAGCGTGAACGAGATCTTAAGTGTAGTCTGAAGTGGGGACTAGACTCTGGTACGATTCGATGATTTGTAGCTACTGACAGGGCAGTATTTATAGGTAAGTAAGGTGATAGATAAAAGGGGGAAACTGGTAATAGATAATAAGCGTAGCAGTTGCATGTGATAAAGTGATAATGCATGTCGGGAGTAAGGCGATAAAAGGGGAAACCGGTAAGAGATAGTAAGCGTAGCGGATGCATGAGATAATGCATGTCAGGGGCCATAGAGAGGGGCCTAGATTGTCGCAAGGTCAGCTGGTGGGTCGTTAAGGGAAAGGTCAGTAACGGTCGGTGTCGTTAGCAGTCGGTCGGTAGAGGTCACGTGCTGAGGTCACGTGCTTGGTTCAACTTGTCAGTGTTGGGCTGCCAGCGCTGACCGGGGTGTATCATCGTCCTTGACTATGACCACCAAAAGCACTCCATTATAGTGCAATCGCATACCCCGCTCGATTACAAAATATTAGAAAACCCAAAAACAGTTTCTGACAATCTCTCTCTTGCCTATCTTTTTGCGACCGCTAGCGACCTTACCGAGACCGTTATCCCGCCGCGCTCTTATTTCATTTCCACTAGTCTCTCCGATCCCTCTATTCTTGGCCAAGCATCTGGAATGCTCAATACCGTCTCTACCCCTGTTTACGTTAATGTCCCCTTCCCAGCCGTTTACACCGCCGCCGAGCCAAAATGCAAAGGAGTCCAAGTCAAGAAGAAATAAAACACATTTGCTTGGGAAGACTCCGAACAAGGTAGCCTTCGACCCGACTTCTTTCCCCCCATCCGCATACTGACTATCCCTCACGTTCCTTGGGTTCAGCACAACCGACCGATACTGCCAGGCCTCGAAAAGGAAATCTGTGAAATCATCCATAGCAAGATCCAAGCAGGTGTTTACGAACCTTTGAACTCCGCTTACCGGTCACGCTGGTTCTGTGTCTTGAAGAAAAACAGTAAACTTTGTCTGGTCCACAGTCTCGAGCCGTTAAACCAAGTCACGATCTGCCACTCTGGCATTCCCCCTTTCCCCGACCACGTTGCCAAATCCTTTGCTGGCCGCATTTGCAGCGCTACCCTTGATCTCTATGTTGGCTATGACGAGCGCCTTATCGATCCCGCCTCCCGCAACTTAACGACTTTCCAGACACCGTTTGGCGCCCTCCGTCTAGTAACGCTCCCTATGGGATGGACTAGCGCTGTGCCCATCTTCCACGACGACATCACCCACATCCTCCAGCCCAAGATCCCCCATAACGCCCTCAGCTTCATTGACAACATTGGCGTTAAAGGTCCGAAGGACTGGAAACTCGTTAACGGCTCGCCTGCTAAGCATCCCGACAATTCCAACATTCGTCTAGCGCTTTGGGAGTTCTTTGAACTCCTGAACCGAGTCCTTCAGCGCATGAAGTACTGTGGTGGCACTTTCTCCGGTCATAAGCTAGTCCTTTGCGTGCCGACCTTTAAGATCCTTGGCCACGAGTTCCTGACAAAAACCGTTTAGTGCTATTGGACCGCTGGGGCCCTTGCCAGTCGTTAACTGAAGTCCGCGCCTTCCTAGGCACCATTGGAGTCCTCTGGATGTTCGTTAAGAACTTCGCCCATTGCGCTCATCACCTAATGAAGCTCACCTGTACTGGCGTTCCCTTCAAATTTGGACCCGACCAGCTTAATGCCCAGAAAGACCTTGTTAAAGCCTTACACAATGCTAAACCCCTCGTTCCCATCAACTACGAATCCGACGATCCTGTGATCTTAGCGGTCAACACTTCCTACATAGCGGTTGGTTTCTACCTCTGCCAGTGCACTTCCGACAATCGCAAGCAACATCGCTATAACTGCTTCGGATCCATCACCCTTAACAAACGCAAAGCTTGCTTCAGTCAACCCAAGCTCGAGCTTTACGGTTTGTACAGAGCCTTGCAGGCGCTGCGCATGTACCTCCTAGGCGTTAGGAACCTTATCATCGAAGTCGACGCCCATTACATCAAAGGTATGCTGCAGAACCCTGACATTCAGCCCTCAGCTAGTATGAACCACTGGATCATGGCCATCCTTATGTTCCACTCGAGCTCGTACACGTTAAAGGAACCTTCCATGGACCCGACAGACTTTTGCGACAACCGTTACAGCCTACTGACCCTCCCCCAGATGATACCAACAATGACATCTTTGAAGATTGGATCGATCGTATGCACGGATTCATGCACCATGTCGACTATGAATCCGACAATCCTGTGATCTTAGCGGTCGACACTTCCTACATAGCGGTCGGTTTCTACCTCTGCCAGTGCACTTCCGACAATCGCAAGCAACATCGCTATAACCGCTTCGGATCCATCACCCTTAACAAATGCAAAGCTTGCTTCAGTCAATCCAAGCTCGAGCTTTACGGTTTGTACCGAGCCCTGCAGGCGCTACGCATGTACCTCCTAGGCATTAGGAACCTTATCATCGAACTCGACGCCCATTACATTAAAGGTATGCTACGGAACCCTGACATTCAGCCTTCAGCTAGTGAGGAAGACTTAGTGGTCGTCCTCGACTATGACCACCAAAAGCACTCCGTTATAGTGCAATCGCATACCCCGCTCGATTCAGAAATATTAGAAAACCCAAAAACAGTTTCCGACAATCTCTCTCTTGCCTATCTATATGCGACTGCTAGCAACCTTACCAAGACCATTATCCCACCATGCTCTTATTTCATTTCCACTAGTCCCTCTGATCCCTCTATTCTTGGCCAAGCATCTGGAATGCTCAATACTGTCTCTACCCCTGTTTATGTTAACGTCCCCTTCCCAGCCGTTTACGCCGCAGCCAAGCCAAAACGCAAAGGAGTCCAAGTCAAGAAGAAATACAAGCCCGTCGCGTTGAAGACCAAGCCTGTCACTAGCCATGTGAGCAAAGACTTCCGAATCAAACGACATATCCTTGGCAACCCCTTAGCAAACATACCCAAGCTCGATCCTAATCCCCTTCCTTTCTTACTGACTCCCCGCTTTACCGACGACTGCAAAGCGACTTTTGTCAAGGAACACAATACTGGCTTTCTTACCCAAGACGAGCTTAATGTACTCGTGGACCTTGTCGCTAAGCAACAAAACGCGTTCGCTTGGGAAGATTCCGAATGAGGTAGCCTTCGACCCGACTTCTTTCCCCCCGTCCGCATACTGACCATCCCTCACGTTCCTTGGGTTCAGCACAACCGACCAATACCACCAGGTCTCGAAAAGGAAATCTGCGAGATCATCCATAGCAAGATCCAAATGGGCATTTACAAGCCCTCAAACTCCGCTTACCGGTCGCGCTGGTTCTGTGTCTTGAAGAAAAACGGTAAACTTCGTCTAGTCCACGGCCTCGAGCCGTTAAACCAAGTCATGATCCGCCACTCTGGCATTCCCCCCTTCCCTGACCATGTTGCCAAATCCTTTGCTGGCTGCATTTGCGGCGCTACCCTCGATCTCTATGTTGGCTATGACGAGCGCCTTATCAATCCCGCCTCCCGCGACTTAACGACTTTCCAGACACCGTTTGGCGCCCTCCGTCTAGTAACGCTCCCTATGGGATAGACTAACGCTGTGCCCATCTTCCATGACAACGTCACCCACATCCTCCAGCCCAAGATCCCCCATAACGCCCTCAGCTTCATCAACGACGTTGGTGTTAAAGGTCCGAAGGACTGGAAACTCGTTAACGGCTCGCCCGCTAAGCATCCCAACAATTCCAACATCCGTTTAGTGCTTTGGGAGTTCTTTGAGCTCCTGAACCGTGTCCTTCAGCGCATGAACTACTGTGGTGGCACTTTCTCCAGTCACAAGCTAGTCCTTTGCACGCCGACCTTTAAGATCCTTGGCCACGTTTGCACTCCTACCGGCCGAGTGCCTGACAAAAACCATTTAGCGCTATTGGACCGCTGGGGCCCTTGCCAGTCGTTAACCAAAGTCCTTGCCTTCCTAGGCACCGTTGGAGTCCTCCGGATGTTCGTTAAGAACTTTGCCCATTGCGCTCATCACCTAACGAAGCTCACCCGTACTGGCATTCCCTTTGAATTTGGACCCGACCAGCTTAACGCCCAGAAAGACCTCGTTAAAGCCTTACACGACGCTAAACCCCTCGTTCCCATCGACTACAAATCTGACAATCCTGTGATCTTGGCGGTCAACACTTTCTACATAGTGATCGGTTTCTACCTTTGCCAGTGCACTACTGACAATCGCAAGCAACATCGCTATAACCGCTTCGGTTCCATCACCCTTAACGAACGCGAAGCCCGCTTCAGTCAGCCCAAGCTCGAGCTTTACAGGTTGTACGGAGCCCTGCAGGCGCTGCGCATGTACCTCCTAGGCATTAGGAACCTTATCATTGAAGTCGACGCCCATTACATTAAAGGTATGCTACAGAACCCTGACATTCAGCCTTCAGCTAGTATGAACCGCTGGATCATGGCTATCCTTATGTTCCACTTCGAGCTTGTACACGTTAAAGGAACCTTCCATGGACCCAATGGACTTTCGCGATGACCGTTACAGCCTACCGACCCTCCCCCAGACGATACTGACAACAACGTCTTCGAAGATTGGATCAATCGTATGCACGGATTCATGCACCATGTTCAGTTACCGACCGCCCTCGCCTGTTCCGCCTCTACCATCCCTTGTTTACCCCCACTTGCCCATTACCGTCCGACTCTAACGACATTGGTTAACGATACTGCTCCCCTTACCAAAGTTTCGATTCCACCCGTTACCGACCCCCTTTCCTACGACAACGTCCCTCGCTCACCCAAGGCCCTGGCTGGCGACCAAAGAGTTCAACTCGTCCGGCAGTGGCTTACTGACTTCAAGCGACCGCCAGATCTTAACGACAAAGCCCTCGCTACTTTCCTTTGCTACGCTAGCGGCTTCTTCCTCGCTAACGGCAAGCTTTGGCGCTGCAATCGTAACGGTGAGCACAAGCTCTTCATAGTGGTTGACTCACGACTTCGCATCCTGCATGCTATGCACGACGACCTTGGACATCGCGGTCTGTTCGCCACAAGAGCTGCCCTGCTGGAACGCTTTTGGTGGCCACAGGTAGCGGCCGATATCGTTTGGTACATTCGCTCGTGCCACATTTGCCAAGTCCACCAAACTACCAAAGTCCTCATACTGCCTACCATCGCTATCCCCGCCGCCTTATTCAGCAAAATCTATATTGACACCATGTTCATGCCTCCTTCAAACAAGTTCAAGTATATCATCCAAGGACGCTGTTCGCTAATCCACTACCCCAAATTCCGCATGCTCGCTCAAAAAAATACCGACGCTATTGCTAAGTGGCTCTTTGAAGACATCATCTGCCGCTGGGGCACCCTTAACGAAATCGTTACCGATAACGGTCCCCCCATCATTAAAGCTGTCGCCTACCTCGCCAAAAAGTACCACATCAACCACATTTGCATATCCGGATACAACAAACACGCTAACAGTATCGCCAAATGACCTCACTTTGACGTTCGACAGGCCCTCTTCAAAGCCGTTAACAGGGACCAGTCCAAGTGGAGCTCAGCCACTTACTCTGTCTTCTGGTCAGAACGCGTTACTGTCCGCCGCCGCATGGGTTGTTCCCCTTACTACACCGCTACCAGTACTCATCCCCTATTCCCCGCCGACATCATAGAAGCGACCTACCTCCAGCCACCTCCCGATTCCCTGTTAACGACTACTGACCTCTGCCGCCCTCGCCCGATACCGTTCCAGGTTACCTCTGGGATCAAACGGGAAAGGGACCGGTAGGTCCTCCCCTAGCCATTTGATCTCCTCCTCGTCGATAGTCGGTTGAGGAGGGGCCCCGAACCTCTCCACCTAAACGAACGTCGTTGGCATTACCGGCCTGCCGTTAAGGAACGACAAACTTACCAAGTCCTTTGCTTCCACTCGTCGCCCATCTCTACTTCTGGCATCTCCAGTTCTACCAGCTCTGCTACTGGTTCGGCCTCCGTTACCACCGCTCTTGCCTTGAGGGGGGTCACCTCACGAACTTCTTTGACCGGACTCTCCTCGTCAGACTCCAAACGGCGCCGTTTGGAGCTCCTTGCCGGCGTTGGTACCTCTTTGTCGCTCGACTCCACTACGGACCGGCTTCTGACGCCAACAGTCCTTACTGGGCCTTTCGTCTTGCCGGTTCCCCCTGCTACCATCCCCTCTTGTCTTGTTGGCAGGAGGAGCGTTGCCTTCTTAATGGCAGGCTCCCCACCACCTGCCGCTATCTCTCGCTGCCCCTCCAAGTATCGCCTCGCTGCCCGTACCAAAGCGGCCCCCTCTGCCTTCTTCCCCTTGTGGCCCCTGCGGCGACCCCTTAGCGACTTCCCCCGTACCGAACAACCTTTGCTGACCTTGTTACAATGGTAGCAAGGCAGGTTGCTGGTCAGGTACCAGCAGCCCTCTGGGTCATTAAGAGCCCAGCAGCCATCGCACTACCGGCCGAGACGCTAAGCCAAAGACAATATTTGAGAAAAATAAAAGCAATACTTACTGCCCCGACTCGCTCCCAAAACGCTGCTCTTGCCGCAGGAGCCACCAGCTTCCTCTCCTCCCTTCGCCTGACCAGTTCCCCTGCACCCGCACCCGTGTCGAGAACTGACAAGGGCAAGCGCCCACGCAGCAATCTTTTTAGCTCCCAGTTGTTGAACGACGCGGGAACCGCTACCTCCTCATCGCTCTCTTTGTCCTCCTCGTCCTCCGCGGCCCGCTCCTTGCCCTTCAGCATCCCCTTATACCGGTCGCCATTAGTACCTTACCGTCCACGGTAGTTAATTCGGAAAACTTACCTTTGGAATGGTCATCGTCCTCGTCTTTGTTGCCAGCCTGGGAGTCTTTGGAGTCTGCAGCAATGCTGGCGACTCCGCTCCAGCACTACCGGCAGCTCTGCCCTGCCAACTCAAGCCCTCCCCACGGTCCTCCCTCGTCTTCTTGCCCGCTGACGCTAACGGCTCTTTGATGGGGTGCTGGAAGAAAAACTGGTCATCAAAGGAAAGTTCTTCGAATAACTAAAAATGCCCTTAACAATGCCACTTGGTTGATAGCGGCACCGTTAGCGCTTACCGTCATCGGCTCCGTTGCCACATCCTCGACCTCCATTGCCTCCACCAGAACCGCGCCCTTAACGTAGCCGTTAGCATACCGGTCAAACCGCTAGGAAACAAAGGACTTACAAAACCCTTGTTGAATTGCCTCATCCAGGCCTCTTCTCGGTACTGGGCGTACAGCACCCAGCACTCCTCGCCGACTGCCTCCTGTTCAGGCCATGCAATGCCGCTTCTGCCAGCCAACTCGAACCAATGCAGATATGTCGATAACATCAACGTAGCGGCCGCCTGGGGATTGGTCGGAAGAAGAGCGCGCCCCATGGTGAGGACCTTTGGGGCCTTCTCCAAGAAGTCTTGGGCCGCCACAAAACGCGCAAAGGAAGTGGAGTAGTCAAAGAATGCGGGAGTTGACATAGTAGTGCTGAAACGATTGGAGTTTATTTATGATCTTTTGGTATGGCGCACGGACCAGGACCCCCCGTATGGACCACGCTTAACGATCACGGGACTTCGAGGATTTTCCTTTGACTGGGGACAGTCAGTTTTTCAGTCAAGGGGAGATGATACGACCCGGTCAGCACTGGCTGCCCGACACCGACAAGTCGAACCAAGTATGTGACCTCAGCATGTGACTGCTAACAACCAACCACTAACGACACCGACCGTTACTGACCTATCCCTTAACAACCTAGCCGACCTTGCGACAGTCCAGGCCCCTCTCCCTACGGCCCCTGACATGCATTATCACATGCATCCGCTACGCTTACTATCTATTACCGGTTTCCCCTTTTATCGCCTTACTCCCGACATGCATTATCACATTATCACATGCATCCGCTACGCTTACTATCTATTACCGGTTTCCCCTTTTATCGCCTTACTCCCAACACGCATTATCACATTATCACATGCATCCGCTACGCTTACCATCTATTACTGGTTTCCCCTTTTATCTATCACCTTACGTACCTATAAATACTGCCCTGTCAGTAGCTACAAACCATCAAATCGTACCAGAGTCTAGTTCCCACTTCAGACTACGCTTAAGATCTTGTTCACACTCCTGCTTCATTAACAGCTGATTTGGGATTACCCAGTCCAGTCTACTTTGCTCCTCGCGCTTAGCCTGACAGTATGGTTGGACTAGCACTCGTCGCCTTTGTTAAAGCGCCATACGGGCGCCCTTGCTCCACTTTCGTTAAAGCACCATATGGGTGCCCTCGTTTCACCTTCGTTAAACACTAGCGCTTACAGCTAGCAGCTCGTATATTTCCGTTAACTCTTCCGCTATTCCTTAACGACCTTTTGGGTCTTTGACAGATTTCTCACTTAGCAACGATTCGGCGCAGACACTAGCAGCCACACCGTTATCTCTTACCGCTCTCTCACACTTCCTTACCAACTCCGACCTCTCATCTCCTTACCGGGTTTCTGGGACTTTGCTTGACTCCTCTCACAACACACACGTAACGCTACCGCTTGCTAGCTATTCCTATCTAGCTGGTCTTGTTGGTTGTTTCCTGCATGGCAGCTAGGCGGCAAGTCAGCGCATCACCAGGTGACGTCATGTTTGAGTCCAGGCCAGAAGTAAGTCCAGGAGATGAGCTGAACGGTCTTACAGATTCCCAGGTGCCCCCGCAGCTTATAGTTGTGGTGTTGTTGGAGGATGTTGAGGCATATCTTTTTGTGGTCTGGGGCATAGATGCAACCGTCTTGGAGGAGGAGGGAGTTGTCAGGGGATAGGGTGAAGGGTGACGGGGTTGGCGGGGCTCCTTCTGGGGCATTCCAGGGGTTGTGCTGAGTGAAGAAGGGGTCTGGGGGTGCATTGCAGATTTGATGTAGGATCCCTTCTTTGTTCATGATCAGCACAGTGTGGAGGTGCTCTGGGGCGATGACAACTCGATGGTTGAAGGAGTTCCACTCTGCCTCAAATGACTTTTTTGGGTAGATGTCCAGGCGTCATGTGAGGGCATTGGGCTTGGCTCCGAGGTGGCCAGGGCAGTAGTGGATGGTGAAGTCGTACTCCAAGAGGGTTTCTGACCAGCGGGCTTGGCGATGGCTGAGTTGTTTTGTGGTTGTGAAATATTGGAGATTATTATGGTCAGAGTAGACTTGGATGTGGTGGGGTGCCCCTTTGAGGTAGGCCCGCCATTGTTTGAAGGCCTCGACTATGGCAAGCAGCTCCTTGTCATAGATGTCATAGTTGAGCTCTGCCAGGATCATTGACCATGTGTAGAAGGCGATGGGGCAGAGCTTGCTACTAGCAGGGTCCATCTGCGAGAGGATGCTGGTGATGGCATAGTCAGAGGCATCGCATTCTAGGACAATGGGGAGGGAGGGGTCGTAGTGCCGGAGGATCGGGGCAGAGGTGAAGACGGATTTGAGGAGTTTGAATACGCTCACAATCACAGATGTTGATTGGTGGAGATCCACGCTATCAAATACATGGTGCGGAATTCACATCCAAAAAACCTCCTGTCCCTCTTCCTGTAACATTGCATGTTGACGCTTCAACTTCCCGGGGTATTGGGTTGGTAATTGATCAACAGTGGCTGGCTTGGAGGCTAATTGCAGGGTGGGATACAGAGGGGAGAGACATTGGCTGGGGTGAAATGGTGGCGATCAACTTAGCGGTTCGAATGCTGATCTCTTCCAGTTTTAGAAACTGCCATGTTGTTGTGCACTCAGATAACGCAGGTGTGGTGGGTGCTCTTAAGGCTGGTCAATCTTGCAACCAACAGCAAAACTTGATTCTAAGGCACATTGTTGCCAACTTTCATGCTGCTTCCATCTGGATATCAATACAGTGGATTCCCAGCACTGATAACATGGCCAATGGCCCTTCTTGCAGTCTATTACCACCATGTTCTCAATTATTGGAAACTCCTCCAAGACTGCCTTCATACCTCAAGCCATATGTGTCAAAACCATTAATGTTTGCAGATTGCCCCTCCCCCCCAGACTCTTGCATCCAGGTGGTTTGAATGACACAATGGTTTCCATCTTAGCTTCACACTAC
>QGOB01000637.1:0-19702 GCA_003313055.1 Termitomyces sp. MG145 | reverse complement strand
TCCGCGTGGGGGGGTGCCGGCTCGTCAATGTAAGATAGAGTGTGGGTGGAGGCAGCATCGTCAGGGGGAAGGGCAGGCAGCATGGGCTCGGTGTGGGGAGGTTCGGCTCGGCTGGGGCCAAGTGCGGAAGACGCTGGGAACGGAATGGGCCTTGGCACGGGTTGAAAGACCGATGGTGCGGGCAGCCGGCTGATTGAAGAGACCCCCTTCCAGGTTCAGGGACTGGAGGGTCATGGAGGCGGCGTCAAGTTCCCGGTGCTGGCATTGGGCCAGGGGTGGGACTTGGCTCCAGGGCTGGCTCGGTCCTGCTGCACGTGGAAAGAGTGAGCAGGGTTGATGGGATCCTTGAAATGTTGGGGTGTGGGACTGGTATGGATTTCGTTGACTAGGGCTAAGAGTTCAGCCCAGAGGGCCGCGTCTACCTGCAGAGTGTTGGCAATGTTCTCGGGGAGGTTGCCTTTTTGGTAGTTCTCGTGGACGTTGAGGAGGCGGTCAGCCCATTGCTCCGGGGTGCCGGAGATGTCGAGCTGCCCCCAGGCTGATGAGGAGAGCCCTCGTACGTCGGGAGAATTCTACTGGGGTGATGCGCAGTGAGCGTAGGATGTTGTTGCATTGTTGGACGTAGGCCTCAACCCATTGCTGGCATGTGAGGGGGGAAGACAGGGGACGCACCGGAGGGGCTGCAGTGGGTCAGGAGCACTGGGGGTGGATGGTGTCAGGGTTTTCCAGGACTAGGACTGTGTAAGGAGGGTGGGGTCCCGGGGCAAAGAATGCAGCACCGGCAGGGCCCCAGGCGTTGGGTGGGGTTTTGGGTAGCCCGCCGGTGATACACCCTGGTCAGCGCTGGCTGCCCAACACCGACAAGTTGAACCAAGCACATGACCTCAGCATGTGACCGCTACCGACTGACCACTAATGACACCAACCGTTACCAACCTTTCCCTTAATGACCCAGCCGACCTTGCGACAATCCAGGCCCCTCTCTATGGCCCCCAACATGCATTATCACATGCAACCGCTACGCTTACTATCCATTACCAGTTTCCCCTTTTATTGCCTTACTCCCGGCATGCATTATCACATTATCACATGCAACTGCTACGCTTACTATCTATTACTGGTTTCCCCTTTTATCGCCTTACTTACTTACCTATAAATACTGCCCTGTCAGTAGCTAAACGCAATCGAATCGTACCAGAGTTTAGTCCCCACTTCAGACTACGCTTAAGATCTCATTCACGCTCTTGCTTCATTAATGGCTGATTTGGGTTTACCCAGTCCAGTCTCCTTCGCTCCTTGCGCTCAGCCCAACAGTATTGTTGGACTAGCACTCGTTGCCTTCATTAAGCACCATACGGGTGCCCTTGCTTTGCCTTTGTTAAGCACCATATGGGTGCCTTTGTTTCGCCTTCGTTAACGCTAGCGCTTATGGCTAGCCACTCGTATATTTCCGTTAACTCTTCCACTATTCCTTAACGACCTTCTGGGTCTTTGACAGATATCTCACCTAGCAACAATTCGGCGCAGACACTAGCGGCCGCACTGTTATCTCTTACCACTCTCTCACACTTCCTTACCGACTCCAACCTCACATCTCCTTACCGGGTTTCTGGGACTTTGCTTGACTCCTCTCACACACACATGTAACACTACTACTTGCTAGCTATCCCTATCTAGCTGGTCTTGTTGGTTGTTTCCTGCACAGCAGCTAGGCGGCAAGTCAGCGCATCATTTTGGAGCCCACCACGAGGGGTTCTATAGCAAAATTCCACCGGAAACTTGCCTCCAGGCCAAAAACCGCTTACGTCTCGTTACCGAAGCTTCGCTCCCCGTTATCCCTTTTGACATTCCCCCACCTTCGCGGTTAACACCCTTAACAACTCTGCCTCGTAACCTTGAAGAGAAACTCGCTACTGCTAGGGAACTTCTCGACGTTACCGAACTCCTAGAGAACTTCCCAGGCCATCACATCAACAACTTCCTCGACGCACCGCTACCACCATTATCCCCAGACCCCTATCCCCCAGTTCAATCCTCTATGCCCTTACCGACACCCGCTAACCCTGCCGCCATGTGTGACGCCCGTCTTTCCCGCCATATGCCACCCCACAACGACTCTACCGCACCTAAATGGGATGAGAGTTGCCCTCGAGAGCTCGCACAGTATTTCCGTGAGCTTGAGTATCTCTTAGCGGACTGCGCCATTAACGATGATAACCAAAAAAAGGAATACGCCGCTCGATACGTATCGTATGACACCGCGGAGACCTGGCTTGACTTGCCGGAGTTTAGCGACCATACTTACGCCGAGTGGAAGATAGCGGTCTTTTGTTTATATCCTGGTGCTGAGGAATCTATTGAATAAATCGCGGGCGATAGGCGATCTGTTTTTGGCAGCGCTTGTCGCGGGCAGATTGAGCGGCTCGTCGGCGGAGTTCGGTGGAGTCAGCTGCAAGAGCAGCTAACTGCATAGGAGTCGGGCCCAGAGGAGGATAGGATGGGACCCCGGGGTATGGGAAGGCGGGAGCAAATGGAACTGCGGCAGTCGCGGCACGCAAATTCCGCGATCGTTGTGCCAGGTTCGAATTTGTTGCTACGCGCTTACGCATTGCAGCAGGGTTTGAAGTGCGGCATTCTTCAGCAGAATGGCCACGGGCGTGGCAGAGCTTGCATCGGGGCTTTCGCCCCTGTGCATTGCCCTGGCGCTGGGTAGCGGAGGCGGTGGTGGTCGTACTCTGCTGGTCATTGGTGCGAGTGGTTGCGAGTCTGGCTTCAATGATGTTCGCGAGGGAAAGGAGCGAACCGGTGAGGATGGTGAAGACGGTAATAAGCCATTGCGAGAAGACTGTGAAAGAGGCTCCATGCTGTGGCGGTTTATTAAGGTTCCTGTCGATGTCCTCGATCATATCAGTGACTAGATCGACAGCGTTGGTAGTAGCGAATCTAGACATGATGTGGTGTTGTGCGTTTGTATTGAATAAATCGCGGGCGATAGGCGATCAACGCGAAGCTGAGTGTTTGCGAGGATATGATGATGTATTGAGTTCAAACGCACAAGGACTTAAGGTCCTTGTCGTCTACTTATATACATACATACTGGATTAAATGTGGCAAATACTGTTCGTAAAAGAAGGCGTTCGGCGCCCGGTTATTGATAAGTAGAATGATCATATGATACTTAGCATGTGGAGGTCATATCGATGCGGTACTCCCTCCGTTCCGCGGGTTTACTAACATGCTAACTTTAACAGAATCTGCCTGTTACACTCTTCAGGATCTCGAGCGACTCGTTAACCAGACCTTCTTGGCCAGTACCTCTACTCTCGGACACTTCTCGGATTACTATAGGGACTTCCAGCGCCTGGCGCGTTGGCTCCTGGCTAAAGGCAAGATCTACCAGAACGAGGAATGCCGTCTGTTCCAGCAAGGCATACCAACTTTGTTATGGTCCAAACTTGTCCGCCGTCTTGAAATCACCCTTCCCAACCATCACCCGGAGGACCCCTATGAGGTAGAGCAAGTCTTTGAAGCTGCCAAATGGGTTCTGAAGGGTACCGACACCGCTACGACTTCAAAAAAGCCGACGACCGCTAATGCTAAGATGCCCACCGTTAACACCGCTGCCCCCGTACCAACCACTATCATTAAAAAGGAACCTCTTGACATCGCTGCCGCCGCTATCATTAACGCTCTTTCATGAGGTCTTGCAACCGGCAACCGCTAGCCCAGGAACGTTATCCAGGGAAGAACGTGTCGCTGCCTTAGAACGGGAACTTTATGCTCTACGCTGCCCAGCAGAAGTCTTTGACGGTATCGAGATCCCTCGCGCTAAGGGATATCAACCGGTTGCCCCTAAAACTGCTAACGACTCCGCCGCTACCAGTTCTTCCGCCAGCAAACGCCCCATCCCTGCTAGTTCCCCAGTCGCTAACGAATGTCCTGCCTCTGCCTCCGCTACCGGTACCGCTAAAGTCCCTGAGCCGCCGGTCGTTAACCACGTTCCCACGATCAATCCCCCAGTTCACCCATATTCCGGTATCTCGTCTCGCTATCAGCCTCCGACTAATCGAAACTTTGGCGCTCCTGACAAATGTCATGATGCTGCTTACCAGAGTACGGCCCCCATTTATGATATCAAACAGTCCAAGCAGGTATTTGACTGGGTTCTTCAGACCAAGCTTACCGTCTCTGTTGGCAAACTCTGCTCCCTCTCTAACAACCTCCGGAATCAGTTCAGACATGCCATTACGCCTAAACAAACTGCGCCTCCTAATGTCACTGCCTTCCAAGAATCCGCCGATATTGTTGACGATGCTCTGCCCTTCTTTTCCCTAAATGATGCTTGTGCTACCAACCCTCTGCTTTCCGACGCTGCTAGAGCCCAAGTCACCTCAATTGACCCGGTGGAAGCATACATCAAGTTGCTACCACCAGGTGAGGAGCCAGTTACGTTAATGGTATCTCAGGAATCTCAGTCTATCTGGTCCATCATGCTCTTGGTCGATAACCGCGAGGAAATTGAATGTATAGTGGATAGCGGCTCCCAGATCATCTCCATGTCTGCAGAAGTCGCTAACTATCTCGGTATCTCCTACGACCCCAGCATCATCCTGAACATGCAGAGTGCTAATGGTACTATGGACAAATCACTCGGTCTAGCTTGTAACGTCCCTTGCACTGTTGGCAGTATCACCCTGTACCTTCGGATCCACGTCCTCCGCTCGCCCGCTTATGATATCCTGCTCAGTCATCCCTTCAATGTCTTAACCAAGAGTACCGTTGATACACTTAGCAAAATGGAGACCACGATAACAATAACGGACCCCAATACCGGCCTTCGTCGCACTATCCCTACGTTTCCCCGCAGTCAGTACAAGCAGCAGAAGGTTCAGCCTAAGTATAGCGCCGGACTGCCCCGTTGCTTTTGGCACCACCATCCCCACGGTTAGCGACTCTGAGGAAGACTTAGCGGTCATCCTTGACTACGACCACCAAAAGCACTCCGTTATAGTGCAATCGCATACCCCGCTTGATTCCAAAATACTAGAAAACCCAAAAACAGTTTCCGACAATCTCTCTCTTGCCTATCTATATGCGACTGCTAGCGAGCTTTCCGAGACCGTTATCCCGCCACACTCTTATTTCGTTTCCACTAGTCTCTCCAATCCCTCTATTCTTGGCCAAGCATCTGGAATGCTCGATACTGTCTCTACCCCCATTTACGTTAACGTCCCCTTCCCAGCCATTTACGCCGCCGCCGAGCCAAAATGCAAAGGAGTCCAAGTCAAGAAGAAATACAAGCCCGTCGCGTTGAAGACCAAGCCCGTCGCTAGCCATGTTAGCAAAGACTTTCAAATCGAACGACATATCCTTGGCAACCCCTTAGCGAACGTACCCAAGTTCAATCCTAATCCCCTTCCTTTCTTACCGACTCCTCGTTTTACCAAAGACCGCAAAGTGACTTTCGTTAAGGAACACGATACCGGCTTTCTTACCCCAGATGAACTTAACGTACTCGTGGACCTTGTCGCTAAGCAACAAAACGTGTTTGCTTGGGAAGACTCCAAACAAGGTAGCCTTTGACCCAACTTCTTTCCTCCCATCTGCATACCGACTATCCCTCACATCCCTTGGGTTCAGCACAACCGACCAATACTGCCAGGCCTCGAAAAGGAAATCTGCGAAATCATCCGCAGCAAGATTCAAGCAGGCGTTTATGAGCCTTCAAACTCCGCTTACCGGTCGCGCTGGTTCTGTGTCTTGAAGAAAAACGGTAAACTTTGTCTAGTCCACAGTCTCAAACCGTTAAACCAAGTCACAATCCGCCACTCTGGCGTTCCCCCTTTTCCCAACCACATTGCTGAATCCTTCGCTGGCCGCATTTGCGGCGCTACCCTCGACCTCTACGTTGGCTACAACGAGCGCCTTATCGACCCTGCCTCCCGCGACTTAACAACTTTCCAGACACCGTTTGGCGCTCTCCGTTTAGTAACACTCCCGATGGGGTGGACTAACGCTGTGCCCATCTTCCACAATGACGTCACCCACATCCTCCAGCCCGAGATCCCCCATAACGCCCTCAGCTTCATCGACGACGTTGGTGTTAAAGGCCCAAAGGACTGGAAACTCGTTAACGGCTCACCTGCTAAGCACCCGACAATCCCAACATTTGTTTAGCGCTTTGGGAGTTCTTTGAGCTCCTGAACCGTGTCCTTCAGCACATGAAGTACTGCGGTGGTACTTTCTCCGGTCATAAGCTAGTCCTTTGCGCGCCAACCTTTAAGATCCTTGGCCACGTTTGCACTCCTACTGGCCGAGTTCCTGACGAAAACCGTTTAGCGCTATTGGACCGCTGGGGCCCTTGCCAGTCGTTAACTGAAGTCCGCGCCTTCCTAGGTACCGTTGGAGTCCTCCGGATGTTCGTTAAGAACTTCACCCATTGCGCTCATCACCTAACAAAGCTCACCCATACTGGCGTCCCCTTCAAATTTGGACCCGACCAGCTTAACGCCCAGAAAGACCTCGTCAAAGCCTTACACGATGCTAAACCCCTTGTTCCCATTGACTACAAATCTGACAATCCCGTGATCTTAGCAGTCGACACTTCCTACATAGTGGTCGGTTTCTACCTTTGCCAGTGCACTACCGACAATCGCAAGCAACGTTGCTATAACCGCTTCGGTTCCATCACCCTTAATGAACGCGAAGCTTGCTTCAGTCAACCCAAGCTCAAGCTTTACGGTTTGTATCAAGCCTTGCAGGCGCTACGCATGTACCTCCTAGGTGTTAGGAACCTTATTATTGAAGTTGACGCCCATTACATTAAAGGTATGCTACAGAATCCCGACATTCAGCCTTCAACTAGTATGAACCGCTGGATCATGGCTATCCTTATGTTCCACTTCGAGCTCGTACACGTTAAAGGAACCTTCCATGGACCTGACGGACTTTTGCGACAACCGTTACAGCCTACCGACCCTCCCCCAGATGATACCAACAACGACATCTTCGAAGATTGGGTCAATTGTATGCACAGATTCATGCACCATGTTCAGTTACCAACCACCCTCGCCCATTCTGCCTCTACTGTCCCTCGTTTACCCCCACTCGCCCATTACCGTCCAACTCTAACGACATTCACTAACAACACTGCTCCTCTTACCAAAGTCTCGATTCCACCCATTACCGACCCCCTCTCCTACGACAACGTCCCTCGCTCCCCCAAGGCCCTTGCCGGCGACAAAAGAGTTCAACTCGTCCGACAGTGGCTTACTGACTTCAAGCAACCACCAGGCCTTAACGACAAAGCCCTCGCTATCTTCCTTCGCTCCGCTAGCGGCTTCTTCCTCGCTAACGGCAAGCTTTGGCAATGCAATCATAATGGTGAGCACAAGCTCTTCATAGTGCTGACTCACGACTTCGCATTCTGCACGCTATGCATGATGACCTTGGACATCGTGGTCTGTTTGCCATGAGAGCCGCCCTGCTGGAGCGCTTTTGGTGGCCACAGGTAGTGGCTGATATCGTTTGGTACATTCGCTCGTGCCACATTTGCCAAGTCCACCAAATGACCAAAATCCTCATACCGCCTACCGTCGCTACTCCTGCCGCTCTATTCAGCAAAATCTACATTGACACCATGTTCATGCCGCCTTCGAACAAGTTCAAATACATCATCCAAGGACGTTGTTCGCTAATCCACTATCCCGAATTCCGCATGCTTGCTCATGAAAGTACCGACGCTATCGCTAAGTGGCTCTTTGAAGACATCATCTGCCGCTGGGGTGCCCTTAATGAAATCGTAACCAATAAGGGTCCTCCCATCATTAAAGCTGTCGCTTACCTCACCAAAAAGTACCACATCAACCACATCCGCATATCTGGTTACAACAAACGCGCTAACAGTATCGCCGAGCGACCTCACTTCGACGTTAGACAAGCCCTCTTCAAAGCCATTAACGGAGACCAGTCCAAGTGGAGTTCAGCCGCTTACTCTGTCTTCTGGTCAGAATGCGTTACCGTCCGCTGCCGCATGGGCTCTCACTATGCCGCTACCGGTACTCATCCCCTATTCCCCGCCGACATCATAGAAGCGACCTACCTCCAGCCACCTCCCGATTCCCTGTTAACGACTACCAACCTCATCACCCGACGCGCTATCGACCTCCAATGTGGACAAGCCAATCTTGACCGTTTACATGATACCATCCTTACTGCCCGCCGGTTAGTGGCTCTCCGTTTCGAACAAGAGCACGCCGCTACCATTTGAGATTACAACTTCAAGCAAGGAGACTTATTATTGATGAAGAATATGCGCATTGAAGTCACCCATAACAAGAAAATGCGACCTCAATACTTAGGACTGCTAGTGGTAATCTCATGTAACCGTGGAGGCGCTTACATTCTCTGCGAACTAGATGGATCCGTACTCCACCGACCGGTAGCCGCCTTTTGCTTAGTCCCCTATTTCACCTGCGAACACATCCCTCTCCCCAGCCACGCCTTCGACATCGATACCGACCATTTAAGAATACTAGAAGAAACCGACTTACTCGATGATGAAGACTCCCTTAATCCCGACGAATCATTAGACAATGCCGCCGAAGAAGATTAGAAAACACCATTTCCGCTATACACCCCACTCTCCGTTAAACTCCCCGAAAACCTTAACGGCTCTCGATAAGCCTTTATTTCTATTGTCTCGTTTCCACTTTCATCTTTACTTACTCCGTTTCTATTCCTCATAGACTTTCTTTCTACCTATGCTTTCTGACATACATGCACAACCATTAAGCCCTCTATTTACTTCTTTCAATTTGTCACCACCATTCCCCATTTGCCTTTCATTAAGACGCAGTCGTTAAGCGACGTTGCGCAAGCGCCATGATGACCTACTGAGTGTTCATCTTTTTTCCACCATTTATTTTTCTTTTGTTTCTTTCGCTTCGATTTTTCACTCCCCCTTTCATTAAGACGCAGTCGTTAAGCGACGTTGCGCAAGCACCATGATGATCTACTGAGCATTTATTTCAAGCCATTTATTACTTTCTTGATTTGTCACCTTTCTCCTCTATCTATTCCACCGTTTCCTGGCTGCTATCTTACCAGTTGGACCAGTCTCCAAGAAATTGTTTATTTAAAAAGACCCCTTAAGGGGGTCAGTCTGCAACAAGAATTTAACAAAAAACTAAAGAAATATTTTTCGGGCAAGGCAGGAGGGAGATCGTCATCCAAAAGCAACTCTCTATCCCCCGACTTCCCCCAGAACTCCTCTGTAACCCCCGCCTCTGCCTGCCAAGCGATGAAGGTGTCGCAGTCATCCTGGTAGCGCGACAAAGCCCCCCGCGTTCTCACCAACAGCCGGTAGCAAACTCACGCTGCTCGCAAGTCATCCTCCGCCGCTTGCATCTCCCTCCCCATTAACTGCCTGATACCGTTCCAAGTCACCTCGAGGGTCAAATGGGAATGGGACCGGAAGGTCCTCCCCAAGCCACTCAATTTCCTCCTCCTCGATAGTCGGTCAAGGAGGAGCCCCGAACCTCTCCACCTAGCAAATTCCATTAGCGTTACCGGTTGACTGCTAAGGAGAAAATGAACTCACCAAGTCCCTCGCCTCCGCTTCACCTGTCTCGTCCCCCACCCCCACCTCTGCCGCCTCCAAGTCCACCGGCTCGGCCTCTGGCTCAGCCTCCTCTGTTACCATTGCCCTTTTCCCGGTAGGAGTCACCTCGCGAACGCCTTCACCCGACTCCTCAGACTCCAACCGGCGCCGTTTAGAACTCTTCGCCGGTGCCAGTACCTTGTCCTTGCTCGACTCTAACACCAACCGGCTCCTTACCACTCCCCTGCCCTTGCCGCTTCCCTCCGTTACCATCCCCTCTTGCCATGTCGGCAGGAAGAGAGTTGCTTTCTTGATGGTGGGCTTCCCGCCACCCACTGCTATCTCTTGCTGCCCCGCCAAATACTTCCTGGCCGCCTTCACCAAGGCAGCGGTCTCCGCCTGCTTCCCCTTGTGGCCCCCACGCCGGCCCCATGACGACTGCCCATGTGCCGAGCAGCCCTTGCTGCCCTCGTTGCACCGGTAACAGGGGAAGGTACCGGTAGGGTACCAACACCCTTCCGGATCGTTGATGGCCCAGCAGCTGTCACACTACCAGAACTGTTAGACCAGTAGTTGTTAAGGAATAACAAAGGAAAAGCTTACTGCCCCAACTTGTTCCCGGAACGCCGCCCTAGCTGCAGGAGCTGCCAACTTCCTCTCCTTGCGACTGACCCGCTCCCCTGCGCCTGCCCCCATATCCAGCACTGTCGTGGGCAAGCGCCCATGCAGTAACCTCTTCAACTCTCGATCGTCAAAGGAGGTGGGCGGCACGGACTGCAATCAAGAACCGTTAGCTTAACGAAGGCCGTTAACAAAGAAAGGAAAAAGTCCTACCTCCTCATTGCTCCCTTCATCCTTGTCCCTGGTGGCCCGCTCCTTGCCCTTCAGCGTCTTCTGCTACCGGTCGTCGTTAATATCTTAACGTCTGCAATAACGAAAACGGAAAGCCTACCCTCGGCACCATCATTGTCCTTGTCCTTGCCCTCGTCTCCATTGCCAGCCTGGGAGTCCTAGGAGTCTGTGGTAACGCTGGCGACTCCACTCCAGCGCTACCGGCAGCTCCGCCCTGCTGACTCGACCCCTCGCCCCGGTCCTCCCTTGTCCTCGTACTGGCCAACGCCATAGGATCCTTCGGGGGGTGCTGAAAAAAGAACTGCTCATCAAAAGACAGTTCAGAAAAAAGCTGGAAGATACTTTAACGACACCGCTAAGTTAATAGCAGCACCGTTAGAGCTTACCGTCATCGACTCCGCCGCCACCTCCTCAACCTCCATCGCTCCCTCCAGTACCGTTCCCTTAACGTCACTGTTAGCACACCGAAAACACCATTAAGAAAAGAACTTACAAAATGTTTGTCAAAAGGCCACATCCAGACCTCCTCCTTGTACTTGGCGCATAATGCCCAGCACTCCTCCCCGACCGCCGCTTGCTCTGTCCACGTGACCCCGCTCCCCCCTGCCAACTTGAACCAATGCAGATAGGTCGACAGAATCGACGTTACCGCCGACTCCAGATTGGTTGCAAGTAGGGTGCGCCCCATTGACAGGACCTTCGGCGCCTTCTCGAGGAATTCCTGGCAGCCACGAAACGCGTGAAGGTAGTCGAGTAGTTGAAGAAGGTGGGCGCCAACATGGTAATGCTGAAACGATGAAGTCCAAAGGATCGCTGGAGATTATTTATGGTTTTTTTGGTATGGTGCACGGACCAAGACCCCCCGCACGGACCACGCTTAACGATCATGAGACTTCGAGGATTTTCCTTTGACTGGGGACAGTCAGTTTTTCAGTCAAGGGGAGATGATACGCCCTGGTCAGCGCTGGCTGCCCGACACCGACAAGTCGAACCAAGCACGTGACCTCAGCACGTGACCGCTACTGACCAACCGCTAACGACACCAACCGTTACCAACCTTTCCCTTAACGACCCAGCCGACCTTGCAACAATCCAGGCCCCTCTCTACGGCCCCCAACATGCATTATCACATGCAACTGCTATGCTTACTATCCATTACCGGTTTCCCCTTTTATTGCCTTACTCCCGGCATGCATTATCACATTATCACATGCAACCGCTATGCTTACTATCTATTACCGGTTTACCCTTTTATCGCCTTACTTACTTACCTATAAATACTGCCCTGTCAGTAGCTAAACGCAATCGAATTGTACCAGAGTTTAGTTCCCACTTCAGACTATGCTTAAGATCTCGTTCATGCTCTTGCTTCGTTAATGGCTGATTTGGCTTTACCCAGTCCAGTCTTCTTCGCTCCTCGCGCTCAGCCCAACAGTATTGTTGGACTAGCACTCGTTGCCTTTGTTAAGCACCATACGGGTGCCCTTGCTTCGCCTTTGTTAAGCACCATACGGGTGCCTTCGTTTTGCCTTTGTTAACGCTAGCGCTTACAGCTAGCGACTCGTATATTTCCGTTAACTCTTCCGCTATTCCTTAACAACCTTCTGGGTCTTTGACAGATATCTCACCTAGCAACGATTCGGCGCAGACACTAGCGGCCGCACTGTTATCTCTTACCGCTCTCTCACACTTCCTTACTGACTCCAACCTCACATCTCCTTACCGGGTTTCTGGGACTTTGCTTGACTCCTCTCACACACACACATAACGCTACTACTTGCTAGCTATCCCTATCTAGCTGGTCTTGTTGGTTGTTTCCTGCATGGCAGCTAGGCGGCAAGTCAGCGCATCACCGGGCAAGGTTCGGGGATATGCCCCTGGGTAGGTGGTCCTGGGGTTGTAATGCCAGTCCGGAGGCAGGCCCTGACTGATCGAGGGTCCATACGACATGGTGTTTGGATCAGGGGCCCAGTGATGCGGGGGTAGAGGGGGATAGTGGTCAATGGAGGGTGCGGGGTAGGGAGTATGGGGGGAGCTAATGGCATATGGGCCCTCGAGGATGGGTCGGCCGTAGTAGTCATACCTAGCAGGGGTGTAGGCATAGGTGTACGTAGCCATCGAGTATAGGGTAAGGTAGAGTCTTGATATTATGTCAGGTCCCGCTGACAACAGGGGCTCAGCTACACTGGCGAGTCCTTACTAGGCGAGCTCGGAAGGGTAAGTACAGGCCCAGGGCTCCGCAGAAGCTCCAGGTACAGCTACGAGTGGTCTGGGGGAAGTCCGGACGCTCTGGGGTACGAGTAGTGATGCACGTGAAGTCGAAAGTGCTCCGGGTGAGGGGCACAAGGACAGGGGGTAGGGTAGGGATGCAACGAAGGGGGAATGGGTAGCAAAGGGGGATGGTACGAATTGGGGAGGGGAGTAGGTCCGGAACGGTAGGAGTAGGTACGGAGGAGATGGGAATGGATTGGCTAGGAGACCGGGATGGAGAGAGAAAGAGATATGGACAGTAGGTAGAGAAACGGAGAAGAGAAACAGAACAGAGAAATGAGTCACAGAATGGAAACAAGGCATGGAGACGAGAGACGAGAGACAAGAGACAAGATGAGAGAGAGAGAGAGAGAGAGAGAGAGGCAAGAGAATAGATTGAGATTGAGATAGAGACAGAGGCAGAGACAGAGACAGAGACACGGAAATACGGAGAACTACGGTTAACATCAAGACTACCTGACTTGTATGCTACCCTATGGTTTATGTACTACTCCTCCACTAAGTACCTGGCAGGGTCCTGGCCCAGGACCGTAACATTCGATTATCCTCCAGTTGGGTCTGTGGTTATATCACCACTTTACTTTGGACCTGGAGAAAACATGAGAACTGGGAGGATGAGACCTGGGGTTAATATAGCCAGTGCTTCTAGCTTTACAGGAAGGCCTATTAGACAGCCTCTTGCTGTTGATGATCCATTTTCTATAGTCATTCCTTAAACCCATCTGCCTGAAGGATGGAATGTTCCATTACAAAATCCTGTGCTTAGATTGGTGCCACCACTACTTCTTCCTGTACAGAGAATAAGGAGTTTAGAGTTAGCTCTAATTAAAATGAAAAAGGGATGGAAAGAAGTTTAGAGTTACCTTCAGTTAGCATAAAGAAAGAGGAAAAAGTAACTTATGCATATTTTTTGACTGGCATGCTGTATATATAAGAGTGTCTAGTTCTTGATATAAATGTTAGGACACCAGCATCACTTTATTACAAAGAAGTAATTGTAGACTTTTATAAAGAGAATAAAAACATGCACAATATGATAAAAACTATTTCATAATACTTTTGTGATCCTGTAGAAGTCTTGATCTTTTTAAGCAATTCTAAGTAATAAAATGTTTAATTCTTAACAGCTAAAGAATAATTAATAATTTGTTGCTTTGATTTTCAGGTCACAAGTATCAAACAAAGAACTACAACTTTTTTTGCAAATATTATTATTATGAAAAATATTGTAAAAAAATTATATATTAAACTTTTCTTTTTATTTTATATTTATAAATAAAATTATTCTTTTACTTTATAATTATAATACTTTTAAAGTTTTTGTAGCATTTTAACATTTTTTTATCAAATATTAAATTAGCAATAATTTTTTTAAATTATTTAAGGTTAATTGAAAAAAATAAAGATAATGTCAATAAACATATAATAATCTCTGGACCCTCCTACGCTGCCCCAACCCCAGCACACACCTCCCCCACACCCCCTGCACACCTCCGGGGCCACCGACGACCCCACAATGCTGCATCGGAAACACCCACAGCCATCTCCAGATAAACCCCTGGGCATCACCGAACTCCAGCATCTCGGCGGACACGTCACCCTGAGCTTCCCTGTCACTGGGCACATCCAGACCCCCGGCATCCCAGCCATCACATAACATTCCACAACATTCCTCCTGCGAACCGTCGGCACGTCACCGGGCCACCTGCTTCTGTGGCGTCGACAGACGCCACCACTATGTACCATAACCACCGACCCGCCCGATGCAAGACCGCCGCGACCAGCACCAACATGCCCCAACAACTGTCACAACCCTGGGGCTGGGAACCTGCCCCAGGACCTAACCGGAGGACAATCAGATGCTATGGTCCCGGGCCAGGACCTTGCCAGGGACTTAGTGGAAGGGTGGTACATAAACCATAGGGTAGCATATGAGTCAGGTAGTCTTGATATTAACTATAGTTCTCCGTATTTCCGTATTCTCTGTCTCTGTCTCAATCTCAATTTATTCTCATGCCTCTCTTTTCTCTCTCTCGTCTCGTCTCTGTGCCTCGTGTTTCCATTCCATGACTCATATCTCTGTTCTGTGTCTCTCCTCTATTTCTCTATCTACTGTTCCGTATCTCTTCCTCTCTATTCCTACTCTCTGTTCTGTGTCTCTTCTCGTTCCCCAGTTACTTGACCAATCCACCCCCCATCTGTTCCATACCTATCTCCACCCACTTCCAAAACTACCTCTGCCCCCCCAATCAATACTACCCTCCTGCTCCTGTAAGGGGACAACCCCTAGAGACCATCCTTTCCTTTTTCTATTCTTTTTCCCCTTCCTTTTCCCTTCTGTTTCCCTTTAGATGCTATCTGTACATATTGTGTCCGCATTTCTGATCACCTGACCTTGCTCTCAAGGTCATCTGATCCCTTCCTGGTCATCTGACTTCTCCAGACCACCTGACATTGCCAGAGTCACCTGATGGTCATTACCAATCCATTCTCTGGCAATGTCCGAGTTTTTATCTTTTTATTCCCACAGTATTTTTTCAGTGGCTTCTGTGTATTATATAGTTGATTCCCACGCTTCTGGGGCCCCAGAAGTGTCCACAGCCTGGCATAGGGATTCCTCAGACTTATTCTCTTTGGATATCCCTCTGCCAGGTGAGTAGCTAGCTCCTGTACACTGTAGCCACTTGCTAATACATCTTTGGATATCCCTCTGCCAGCTGTGTGACTTCCACAGCTCTCTGAGGGTCGCCTTTACAGCAGAATAAGTCTCTCCTGACTGATCTGGGTTTACCCAATCAGTTGTGCTTCCCTGTCTGCCTTTGCTTTGCTTCCAAGACCCCACAACTGCCTGCTACATCCCTCATCTGTCTCCCTTTGGTCCCTGCCCTGCTATGCCTCCCACCCTCGCCTCAGGCCCTCCTCCTGCTCCAGACACTTCAACTCCCACTCAGGATGACGTCTACGCTCGGTTAGATGCTGTAGAACAGGGCCTTCTCACCTCCAACACCACCCAACTTGCTCTCAGCCAGCAGCTTTCTGTTGTCCAGGCCCAGCTTCAAGAACTGCTTTCAGCTATGCGCTTGACGTCTGTAGGGGTCTCCCAGGACCCCTCCTCTCTCCCTCACATCTCCCCCTTGCCGGTTTCAGACTCTCCTGCATCTGAGCACCTTCCTGCAGCGGCCACCACCCCGCTGCGCCTCCCTACGCTGACAATTGGGCGCAAAACGTTGTTGGCTATTAAGGCAGCTCCTCCCCCCTCCTTTGATGGTAATCGGGCCCAGGGCCACCAGTTCCTGACAGCATGCAAGCTGTACATCAGTCTGAATGCCTCTTCTTTTACTGACTCTGCTCAGACGATCAAATGGGCGCTGTCGTATATGAATGCAGGTAGAGCAGCCAATTTAGTGCAGGAGATCTTGGAGGATGACATGCACACGTTCCCTGACTGGGCCGCATTTGAGTCTTGGTTTCTCACTGAGTTCACGCACCCTGATGAAGCCCAGCATGCAGCCCTCACGCTAGAAGGGACCTCCTACTACCAGCAGGGACGGACACTAGATGCATATGTTGACGGGTTCAAGCTACTGGTCCGGCACTCAGGTTTTCCTAGGTCCTCGCAGCTAGTTCTCCGCTTCCGCCGGGGACTAGACTCCCTGATCTGTCAACAGATCAATGGTATGGTGGAAGGACATCCCCGGGATGATGACATTGATGGTTGGATTGTAGCTGTGCGCCTCATTGACCAGAACGCTCATGCAGACTGCCAATTTGAGTCATTCCACCCCTCTCGACCTCATCAGCCAGCGCCCGCTCCTCCTGCCGCATCCGTTGTCTGTTGGGCCCCCGCTCCCCTACCAGCTCCTCCTAGTGCCCCACCAGCATGTGCCTCTGCATTCAGCGCCCCAGCAGCTGCTCCGCCTGCTAAGATCCCCATGGGAATTCCTATGGACATCGACGCTGGTTGGAAGAAAGGAAGCATCCCTCCTTCAGTATGCCACCGCTGTGGACAGTCTGGTCATTGGGCTTGCAGCTGCCCTCAAGGGTTGGATGTCCATTGCTTGTCTGCTGATGAGTGTGATGCTCTCATCATGGAGCTCCTTGCTGCAAAGGATGCGTCAGGAGTTTGCTCCCCCAAACAATCCGAGCCGGCGCCAGTCGAAGAGGAGGAGGAGGAGGTGGTAGAGGATTTTTAGTACCGCAGTGAATGGACCATATGCCTCCACTGCCTAGCTCCAATTGATTTGCATGCCTGCCCGTAGAATCAGAGAATACAACTCCCACTTGTGATCCCTCTACATGCAAATTAATTGAAGCCTCTTCAGACGTACTACCCTCTCTTCCCCCTCCATCCTCTGAACCTCGGCCCCGCGTGCACATTCCCCCTTGGGAGCGTCATCTTCCCCGCCGCTACACGGTAGCCTCCACTCCATCCACCACCTCCCTATCCCTTGACATTGAACTGGAGACTACTGACACCCAGCAAGTACAGCAGGTCCATGTGCTTCTGGACAGCGGCGCTACTGGCCTCTTCATGGATGCTGCCTTTGTTGAGCGGCACAGGCTGACAACGCGACCGCTTGTACGACCCATCCCTGTATACAACATTGATGGTACTCTCAATGAAGCTGGCTCCATCCGATGTGTAACTGAGTGCATCCTTTGCTACCGTAATCACACAGAAAGAGCAGTGTTTGCAGTCACCAGCCTTGGGAAGCAGGAGGTCATCTTCGGATACACCTGGCTACATTTGCACAATCCAGAGATTGACTGATCTACCAGGGAGGTTAAGATGAGTCGATGTTCACGCCACTGCTCAGCCTGTGCTGATGAAGCACAGGTAGAGAAGCGTACACAGGTCCGAGAATGAGCCACCATTCGAGCCTGTCAATGGAGTCCCCTCCCTTGTCCAGATCTAGACCTTTTGGATCCTCCTCCCCTAGCATTCCCTCATAAGGAGGCCCCTCACAAGGATGCACCAGGGTCAGGGGGTGAAACCAAGTTGGAAGACCTGAACAGTGGTAAGTTTCAAGGGACCCCAGAGCCTGACACTGCCGACGAAGTCATTGAGGAAGGTGATCGGATTTGGGCTGCCCTGCCACACCAGCCACCCATCTCAGCGGCAATCTGTGCCAGTCAGACTACCTCTCAGCGACTTGCCAAAGGCTTCACCAAGAATGCACAACCCAAGTCTTTCCGAGATGCGGTACCAGACTACCTCCATGACTTTGAGGACGTGTTTTCCAAGACTTCCTTTGACTCCCTTCCAGAGCGCAAGCAGTGGGATCACGCTATTGAGTTGACCCCAGAAGCAAAGTCCTCCAACTGTAAGGTCTACCCACTGGCGCCTAAGGAACAGGATGAATTGGATGCCTTCTTGCAGGAGAATTTGGAGTCTGGTCAAATACGCCCATCCAAGTCCCCCATGGCTTCTCCAGTCTTCTTCATCAAGAGAAAGGATGGCTCCCTCCGCTTGGTGCAAGACTATCATGTCCTGAACGCTCTCACTGTGAAGAATTGCTACCCCCTTCCCCTCATCTCTGAGCTCGTCAACAACCTCCGTGGTGCACGGTACTTCACTAAATTGGACGTCCACTGGGGCTACAACAACGTGCGCATCAAGGAAGGAGATGAGTGGAAGGCTGCTTTCCGAACCAACTGGGGGCTATTTGAACCACTGGTCATGTTCTTTGGCCTCACAAACAGCCCAGCTACCTTCCAGACCATGATGAACGACATCTTCAGAGACCTCATTGTAGAAGGTGTGGTGTGTGTATACCTGGATGATATCCTCATTTTCACAAAGACCCTAGAGGAGCACTGCCACGTTGTACGTCTGGTTCTGGAACGCCTCCGCCAACACCAGCTTTATCTCAAGCCTGAGAAGTGTGAGTTTGAACAGACCCGAGTGGAATATCTTGGACTCATCATCTCGCATGGAACAGCGGAGATGGACCCAGTGAAGGTAGCTGGAGTGGCAGAATGGCCTGTACCAATAAGAAGGAGGTGCAATCCTTTTTAGGATTCACCAACTTCTACCAGCAGTTCATTCAGGACTTTTCACATCATGCTCGCCCACTCTTTGATCTGACTTCCCACGCTGACCATGGCACCAGAGCTGGGGACAATGACAACATTGTGTTGCTCAAGCCAGAGTTCTTTGCAGTAAGGACACTTGAGGGTCTGGTGATCCAGGGTGAGGAAGCATCGCAGACATCCGGAAGGGCAACCGCGAGGGACTCCAGGAGGATGTAGTGGCCAAGGCAGCAGCAGCGCTCAAGGCAGGTCGACCGACAGGGACCCGCTCTATCCACAGCCAGGAGTGGTGATCAGACCAAGGGATCCTCACCTTTTGGGGGCATATCTATGTGCCGAACAACCTAGAATTACGCCGACGGATCGTAGAGCAGCACCATGACTCCAAGGTTGCAGGGCACCCTGGATGCTGGAAGACTCTGGAGCTGGTATCACGGAACTACTGGTGGCCCCAGATGTCACAGTATATTGGGACCTACACAAGCACCTACGACATGTGTCTCCAGACCAAGCCCTCCCACCAAGCACCTATTGGCAAGCTACATCCCCTCCCTATTCCCAATGACCAGTGAAGTGTAGTTTCAGTAGACTTCATCTCGGAGCTACCAGATGCTCATGGCTACGATGCTATCCTAGTGGCTGTGGATAGTGTAGGGAAGCAAGCGCACTTCATCCCCACCACCACCACTTGTTCTGCTTTGGGTGCGGCCAACCTGTACCGGAAGAATGTCTGGAAGCTCCATGGTCTCTCAGATGCCTTCGTGTCCGACCAGGGTCCTCAGTTTATAACAGAATTCACCAGGGAACTATACCGCCTGCTAGGGATCAAACTCCAAGCCTCTACAGCATATCACTCTCAATCGGATGGTCAGACCAAGCGGGTCAACCAGGAGTTGGAACAGTATCTCTGGATCTTCTGCAGCAAGCGACAGGATGACTGGGACA
>QGOB01000636.1:0-13041 GCA_003313055.1 Termitomyces sp. MG145 | reverse complement strand
AGACACGTCACCCTGAGCTTCCCTGTCACTGGGCACATCCAGACCCCCAGCATCCCAGCCATCACATAACATTCCGCAACATTCCTCCCACAAACTGTCAGCATGTCACTGGGCCACCTGCTTCTGTAGCGTCGACGGATGCCACCACTACGTACCATAACCACCGACCCGCCTGATGCAAGACCGCCACAACCCGCACCAACACGCCCCGACAACTGTCACGACTCCGGGGCTGGGAACCTGCCCCAGGACCTAACCGGAGGACAATCAGATGCTATGGTCCCGGGCCAAGACCTTGCCAGGGACTTAGTGGAAGGGTGGTACATAAACCATAGGGTAGCATATGAGTTGGGTAGTCTTGATATTAACCATAGTTCTCCGTGTTTCCGTATTCTCTGTCTCTGTCTCAATCTCAATCTATTCTCATGCCTCTCTTCTCTCTCTCTTGTCTCATCTCTCATCTCTTGTCCCCGTGCCTTGTGTTTCCGTTCCATGACTCGTATCTCTGTTCCGTATCTCTCCTCCATTTCTCTATCTACTGTTCTGTATCTCTTCCTCTCTATTTCTACTCTCTGTTCCGTGTCTCTTCTCGTTCCCCGGTTACTTGACCAACCCACCCCCCATCCATTCCGTACCTAACTCTACCCACTCCCGATCCTATCTCCGCCCTCCAATCAATACTACCCTCCTGTTCCCCATTACCCCCTCCATTACAAACCCCCTACCCCCTGAACTTGTGCTCCCCTCCCCGGAGCACTTCCTAACCTCGTACATGTCGCTACTCATACCCTGGAGTGTCCAGACTTCACCCTGGACCACTCGTAGCTGTACTGGAGCTTCCGAGAAGCCCCGGACCTGTACTTAGCCTCCCGAGCTTGCCTAGTAAGGACTTGCCAGTGTAGCTGAGCCCTCGTTGTCAGCGGGACCTGACAGGCTCACACCTCAGTGATTGTTTGATGAACACTGAGGTGTGACATGTAACAAGAGAAGAAAAAACATACAAAGTAGCAAAATAGTAATGATCAACTATAACCTTAACACTCCCCCTTGATGTGAATGCAGTACAAAATCCCAAGCTTAAGAAGTTTGTGGAATCTCTTGAACTTGGTGTGGGCAAGCAACTTGGTAAATATTTCTGCAATCATATCAAAAGTAGGGATATAATGAACTTGAATTTGACCAGACAAAATAGTTTGGCAAATGAAATGAAAGTGAATATTGATATGCTTTGTACATGCATGGAAAGTGGCATCTTTTGATAGTCAAATGGTGCCTTGATTGTCATAGTATAGATTAGTTGGCAGAGAAAAAGGATAAATAAAAGAAAGTTCTTTGAGCAATTTGTGGATACATATGATGTCTTTAGCAGTGTGCATTAGCACAACATATTTGGACTCAGTACTGGAAAGTGTTCTGATTAGCTGCTTCTTTGAGCTCCACAAAATAGTGCCAAAACCAACAAAGAATGCAAAGCCTGAGATCGAATGGCAATGTGTGTATGAAGCCCAGTCAGCATCTGATTAGCCTGATATCTTGAGATTCTTGCCTCCAAGGATTAACTTTTTGTTTGACATTCCTCAGAGATATCTGAGGACACAAGTGATGGCAATCATATGTGTTGTCCTGGGTGCATCAAGGTACTGAGACAAGACAGATATGGCATATGCTAACATCAGTGAGCCTACCATCTCTCAGTAACATGTCTTTTTGGCGGGCAAGAGTAATGTCAAAGCGACAGATGGGGAGTTGAGTGTAAAATCAGCTCCAAATTCCATTGGGGTGATAGCAGTTCATGCATTTTTGAGACCAAAGTGCTGAGCATTTAGATCTCAAGTGAGGCTAATGCCTAGTAGCCAAATAATTGGACCAAGATCTAAAATTTCAAATTGCTTGCTAAGCTGTTTCTTGATTAGGAAAGTGATGCCTGCAGAGTCACCAATTATGGTAAAATCATCAGTTGCAATGGTGACTATTGTATATTTGTTGCTGTTGACTTTGTAAAAGACAGTGACATCAGCTTGGCATACTGTATAGCCAAGACTGGTAACATCTCAAATCCTTCCTTGTAACAATGATGAGTGCCCTGTTTGGTTGCTGTATAGTGGATGTTTGAGATGGCAAGCAAGCTTTGCATTGGACAGTTTTACAAGCTCAGGGGATAAGTTACAGAATTGTCAATAGTAGGGTGGAAACTGCATGTATATGACTTCATTTTCCTTAAGTGAAAAATTGAGGTATGCAATTTTGATATCAGCTTGTTCAATAGATGAGTCATGAGAGGCTGCAATTGATAGTAGAGCTCTGAGTGTTGCAGCATGAACTGTCAGTGCAAAAGTTTCCATGTAGTCTACACCAAATTTCTGCTTTAATCCCTTTGCTACTAATTGTGCCTTGTATTGAATGACTTTTCCATCAGCTCCACATTTTTGATGCAGTACATACTGACATGGAATTATATTTATGTCTGAAGGAGCTGTGTGCTGTATGGCTTCTTCAATCCATTCAGCACTTGTTTCATCAATCTTGACCCTGCTTATCTTGAAAATACCTTCAGCATCAACAATGAATGTGAATTTGACTAGATTTTGTGCTTTTGTGACCTTTTAACATTGTCCATGTCCATACTGAGCAGAGTCAGATTGCAGAAGGCTAGTGAGTGAGTTTCAATGTTTTTGAAGGTGTGGAGCATTGATAGTGGACAATATATCTGCTTGTGGTTCCTTCATTGCATCTTCAGGCATTTCAGATGGTGTTTCAACACATTTTTCATCAGTTTGGGCTGCTGGAGAGCTTTTGGTAGCTGGTTCAGTCTTGATGACATCATCATAACTAGATATGTGTGAGTTTTCAGTAGATCTGGTGTTGCTGGAACCTGAGGACTGTCTGAGTTGGTAGATTCCCACTCCCCCTCAATCTGGACATTATCCAGGTTGAGAGCAGCACTCTTGCTGAAATAGATGTCCCTTTCAACAGTAATTCTGTTCTTGTTGAGACAGTAGATCCAGTAACCCTTTGATTACTCATTGATTCCAACCATTCTCACTTCCTCAACTTGAGACTCAAGTTTCCCAGAATTGTGTAGCTCATTCACAGATATTTAAAAGGTCAGGTTTCTTCCCTATGGCAATCTGATATAGTGTGACATTGTTTGGCAGTAAGCTTGCCAGTGTGCAATTTATCAACCACACCATGTGATGCTTAGCTTCAGCCCAGAGATATTTGGGGAGGCCTGCAGCAATCATCATGGTACATCACCTTCAACAATGGTTTGATTAGCACACTCTGCAACTCCATTTGATTGTGGGAAATTGTGAATGGTGAGATCACAAATGGTTCTGGCAGCATCCTGGTGAGACTTCATTTGTGTGCTTGTAACCTCACTGCCTCAATCACTTCCATAGACCTTTATATTTGCATTTTGCTTGATTTTTACCCCATGCTTTGTACTTGCAATATGCTTTGAAGGCATCAGACTTTTGTGGTAGGAACATGATGTGTTCCTCACAGGCATAAAGGTCAATATTTGTGGAGGAATATAGCTTTCCTCTGAGAGAGCATACTTGTGCTGGACCCCATAGATCCCCAACAGTCCTTTCACCATAATATGTGTACACCATTTCACTCCTTTTGGGAAATGACTGACATTGCACTTTACCCTTAATACAATCTTTGCAAGGTTCAATTTTTGATGTCATATCAAGCTGAATACCACTGATCTGTTCCAAGACAAACTGCCTTCCATAGGTCACTGTGATTTACATGCTCCATTCTATGGTGAAGCTTGTTGATAGTGATTGCTTTTGATGCCATATTGACAATGTGTTTTTGAGTAAATTGAGTGAACCATCAGCACAGTATAATCCACAGATTGCAGGGACATGTCCAATAACTTGATGGTGTGGCTTTGGACTATGGATGATATATGTGCTGTCCTTGATGAGGAGTGAGCATCCAGACTGGTCAAGACATGAAACAGACACAAGTGTGAAAGCCATTGTGGGTACTAACTTTTCCCCTGATTTCATAGGTAGACTGATGCATACACCTCCTTTGCTGAGAGCACTGAAAGTTTGTCCATTGGCAGCTCAAACTGGTTCAGGATTGATCTCTTGGTAATTTATGAATTTCTTGCATGATGGCAAGAAATGACTGCTGGCACCATAATCAATGATTAAGCCAACAGATGATGATACTGCATATGCTTCATGGTTGTGTCCTAAGGTAATGGCAAGTGCAACATTATCATTTGTATTGTCTGAGGTGTCAATTGTGAGTAGTGTGAGGATTGCATAGTTTTCTTCTTTGTCTTCACTTTCAACAGTGTTTGCTGACCTAGACTTGTCTGTTTTGTCCTTGCCTTCCCTGTTGTGTTTCTTTAGCCACCAGTCCAGTGCTTTTCCTGCCATGCCTCCACCTTCTTCAAAGCATTGATCTTTGGGGTGTCCATTCTTGTTACAATTGTTGCAGTGTTGTTTATCTTTATCCTTAGACTTAGATTTTCTTTTGTCTTTTCCACTGTTATGATTACTGTGAGCATTAGCATGTGCTGCAATCATTGCCATGTGGTGACAATTAATGTTAGTTTTAATAGCAGTGCTGTTTGCTTCCTCATTGAGATGCCAGCTGAAGTCTTGACTTGAAATAGACTTTCCAGAGGTGCATGCAGATGTTGCAAGTGTGGTGAAAAGGAGTTTATATGTAGGTGTGAGAGATAACAAAGTGCAAATATAACTGACAAATGATGCATCAGATAATGAACAGCCAATTTTAGCAAGGTGTTCTTTGATAACAACCATACTAGCAAGATGAGTATGCATGTCAATTTTGCTGTTCTCAACAAAGCGGGTGTTCTGCACTTGAGCAAGAAGGTCAGTCTCATACATAGCTCCTTTGCTGCCATGTATTGATGCAAGCTTGTTCCAGATGGCAGCAGTGGTGGGTTCTCCCTTTACCTGATGGAAAGTTGACTGATCCACCATGCTGTAAATGATTTTGCATACTTGAGCTTCCTTTTGCAACCAATCCTACAACATCTTTCATATCATTGATCTTCTTATCTGAAAGTGGAGCCAATGATTTATCATCCTGATAGAAAGATCCATCATGCTCAACAAGCACAGTACCTGTAAGATGTCTTCAAAGCTTCTTTGAGGTTACAGCATTTGTGACACGTTCCTGGTATGTTGGCCAATTGGAACCATCAGCCACAAGCACAGGAATTGTCAACTTTGTTGACAAAATATCATAGGTAACATTGGGGCCCATAACCTGTTGAGTTGGAACCAGTCTCAGAGAATCTTGGGAGTGATGAACAGTATCAGGTATGTCTACCTGTATCATTGAGTAAAGACTACAAGTGATGAGTAAGACTGAATACAGGAAGTGATGGAAGATTCACACCTCAGTGGTTGTTTGATGAACACTGAGGTGTGACATGTAACAAGAGAAGAAGAAGAAAAAACATACAAAGTGACAAAATAGTAATGATCAACTGTAACCCTTAACACAAACAGCTTTATATTCCTCACCATCATCTACTTATGGGAGATTTGTTGTTGAGCAGGGCCGGTCTTAGGAGGAACTGGGAGATTGAGTAATACTAAGATTGAGGTAGATAACCTCAGTGAGTAAAATGCACTAAATGAATATATTGTATGTACCTAAGATTGAGGTAGATACTGGAGTGAAAGTAAGTAAATGTAAATGATATATTAAGGAATGACTTACACTTCACTGAGGTGTGACAAAGAGTTATGGAGAGAAAACATATGAAAAGATTATGTAATGTAGCTGATCATATCCTCAACACTCCCCCTTGATATGAACATGGCTTAAATGATGTTGAGAAGTTCACAGAAGTATTTGAACTTAATCTGGGCAAGGGATTTAGTGAACATGTCCACAATTATATTGGAAGTAGGAATGTAATGTAGATGGATATGGCCAGAGGAGACAGTGTGTCTGATGAAATGAAAGTGGACGTTGATGTGTTTTGTGCATCCATGGAATGTAGTGTCTTTCAAAAGTCAAATAGCACCTTGATTATTGCAGTATAAGTCAGTAGGTAGGGAGAAAGAATAAAAGAATGAAAGATCATTAAGTAGTTTGTGTATCCATATGATATCTTTGGTGATGTGCATGAGCGCGACATATTCAGACTCAGTGCTTGAGAGAGTGATAATTGGCTGTTTCTTGGACCTCCACAAGGTAGTGCCAAGGCCAATGAAGAAGACAAAACTGGATATTGAATGACAATGCATCTGGGATGCCCAATCTGCATCTGAATATCCAGATATCTTGAGATTTTTGCCTCCAAGGACCAGCCTTTTATCAGCAGTGCCGCATAGATAGCTAAAAACATGGGTTACAGCAATCATGTGAGTTATCCTGAGAGTGTCAAGATATTGGGATAGGATGGAGACCGCATACAAAATGTCAGGGCATGTCATTATTGCTGCGTACATCAGTGAACCAATCATTTCATGGTAACGAGTCTTTTCAGTGGTTGAGAGGAGTGTTGGTGAAACAGATGATGAATCAAAGGAGAAGTCGGCTCCAGCTTCCATTGGTGTTACAGCAGCTCAAGCTTCTTCAAGATTGAACCGTTTTATTATTTGCTTGATATAAGATTGTTGTAAGGGGACATCCCTTCCTGAGTCATTCCCTCTTGTCTCTTTTCTCCTGTTTCCTTTCCTTTTTCCCCTTCCTTTTCTCTTCTTCTCCCCTTTAGATATTCTCTGTACATATTGTGTCTGCATTTCTGATCACCTGACATTGTTCTCAAGGTCATCTGATATCTTCCTGGTCATCTGACCCTTTTCTGACCACCTGACTTGCCAGAGTCACCTGATGGACATTACCAATCCATTCTCTGGCAATGTCCGAGTTTTTCATCTTTTATTCCCACACTCCTTTTTCAGTGGCTTATGTGTACTATACAGTTGATTCCCACACTTCTGGGGCCTCAGAAGCATCCACATCCTGGCATAGGGACTCCTCATACTTATTCTCTCTGGATATCCCTCTGCCAGGTGAGTAGCTAGCCCTGTACACTGTAGCCACTTGCTAATACATCTCTGGATATCCCTCTGCCAGTTGTGTGAGTTCCACAGCTCTCTGAGGTTGCCCTTACAGCAGAATAAGTCTCTCTTAACTGGTCTGGGTTCACCCAAGCAGTTGTGCTCCCCTGTCTGCCTCTTTTCTGCCTCCAGGGCCCCACTCCTGCCTGCTAGCTTCCCCACCAGTCCTTTTTTGGTCCCTTCTCTACCATGCCTGCCACCTCAGCCTCAGACCTTCCTCCTACCCCAGGCACCCCTGTCCCTGCTCAGGATGATGCCTATGCTCGGTTACAGGCTGTAGAACAGGGCCTTTCCACCTCCAACACCACCCAACTTGCTCTCTCTCACCAGCTCTCTACCATGCAGGCTCAGCTCAAAGAACTCCTTTCCTCCATGCGCTCCACTTCACTAGGGGTCACCCCTAGCCCTGCTGTCATCTCCAACACCCCCCTATTGCCGACTCCAGACCATCCCCCTGCTGGAGTCCTCCTCGCAGCGGCCGTCACCCCGCTGCCCCCTGTTGCGACAACAATTGTCTCCAAGCCCTTGTTCACAATCAAGGCGGCCCCTCCTCCCTCTCTCAATGGAGACCAAGCTCAAGGACGTCAATTCCTGACTGCCTGCAAGCTGTATATTAGCTTGCACGCCTCCTCCTTCAGCAATCCAACGCAGACAATCAAGTGGTCATTATCCTATATGAATGCTGGGCGTGCGGCTGATTTGGTGCAGGAGATTCTAGAGGATGACGCAAACATGTTTCCGGACTGGGCTGCATTTGAGTCTTGGTTCCTCTCTGAGTTCATGCACTCCAACGAGGCACAATGCGCCACCCTCATGCTAGAGGGCACCTCTTATCACCAGCAGGGCCGTACCCTTGACACCTATATCGATGGGTTCAAGCAGCTGGTTTGTCATTCAGGGTTCCCCAGGTCTGCGCAGCTGGTTCTCTATTTCTGGCATGGGCTCGAACCATTGATCCGTAAACGGATTGATGGCATGGTAGATGGACACCCTGGGGATGAGGACATAGAGGGCTGGATTGCAACGGCATGTCTGGTGGATTGGAATGCCCATGCTGACCAACAGTTTGAGACATTCCATGCCTTTTGGTCACGCCCCCAAGTGCCACCCCCTTTCCCTGCTAAAACTCCTGCTTGCTGGGCACCAGCCCCACTCCTGGTCCCTGCAGCTGCCCCTGCCATACAAGGCCCGGCACCCTGGGTCCCCACAACAATGCCACCAGCAAAGATCTCCATGGGAGTGCCCATGGACATTGATGCTGCTAGAAGGAAGGGAGGAGTCCCTCCTTCTGTGTGCCGCTGTTGCAGGAAGCCTGGGCACTGGGCTCACAGCTGTCTGGAAGGGCTTGATGTGCGCTATCTGTCAGCCAACAAACGGAACATGCTTATTATGGAGCTCCTGGCTGCAAAGGATGCTGCAGGCATACCTTCCCCCGAGGTGATAGATAAGACGTTGGAGGATGAAGAGGAGGATGTGCTGGAGGATTTTTAGCATCGCAGTGGATGGACCGTATGCCTCCACTGCCTAGCTCTAACCACTTTGCATGTTTGCCTGTAGAATCTTTTAATACAGTTCCTTCTTTTGATGCTTCTACATTCAAATCGATTGAGACCTCCACAGCTGTACTACCCCCTCTTCCTCCTACACCAGCCAAAGCTCATCCTCCTCCCCAAGTGCACCTTCCCAGCTGGGAACACCGTCTTCCATGCAAGTACACAGTGGCTTCCATCCCATCAGCTACCTCCCTCTCTCTGGAGGTAGAGATAGAGACTATGGATATGCAGTGTACACAGCGAGTCCAGGCTCTTCTAGAAAGTGGAGCCACTGGACTCTTCATGGACATCGTGTTTGTTGAGAGGCATCAGCTGACCACCCGACCATTGACCCGACCCATTCCAGTATACAACATTGATAGTACCCTCAATGAAGCTGGCTCTATCTGGTGTGTGACAGAGTGTATCCTCTGCTATTGCAATCATGCAGAACGGGCAGTGTTTGCCATCACTAGTCTAGGGAAGCAGGATATTATCCTAGGCTACACCTGGCTGCACCTGCATAACCCAGATATTGACTGGTCTACTGGGGAAGTCAAAATGAGTCGATGTCCATGTCAATGCTCTACCTGTGCGGAGGAAGCCCAATCAGAATGTCGTGCACATGCCCAAGAGCGAGCCTCAGTCCGAGCCTGCCAATGGGGTCCCTTGCCCCACCCTGACCTAGACCTGTTGGACCCTCCTCCCTTAGCATTCCCTTGTAAGGAGGCCCCTCATAAGGATGCTTGTAGGGATAGAGGAGACCCCAAACCAGAACAAGCTGGCAGTAGCAGCCTATCGGGAACCTCAGAGCCTGACACTCCTGACGAAGTCATTGAGGAGGGTGACCAGATCCTTGCTGCCTTGCCACCCCAATCATTGGACGTTGTGGAGGTCTGTGCCAGTCAGACCACATCGCAGCATCTGGCAGAGGCCTTCACCCAGAACATGCAACCAAAGTCCTTCCAGGATGCCATACTGGACTACCTTCATGACTTTGAAGATGTGTTCTCCAAGACCTCCTTTGACTCCCTCTCAGAGTGCAAGCAGTGGGATCATGCCATAGAGTTAGTTCCTGATGCAGAGCCCTCAAACTGCAAGGTCTACTTACTTACGCCAAAGGAGCAGGATGAGCTGGATGCCTTCCTCCAGGAGAACCTCAAGTCTGGTAGAATTTGCCCTTCCAAGTCACCCATGGCCTCCCCCGTCTTCTTCATCAAAAAGAAGGATGTCTCCCTCCAACTGGTGGAGGACTATCATGTGCTAAACACCCTCACTGTCAAGAATTGCTACCTCCTCCCCCTCATCTCCGAGCTCATCAATAACCTCTGAGATGCGCAGTATTTCACCAAGTTAGATGTCTGCTGGGGCTATAACAATGTGCACATCAAGGAAGGAGATGAGTGGAAGGCCGCATTCCAGACAAATCAAGGGCTGTTTGAACTGCTGGTCATGTTCTTCAGCTTCACCAACAGCCCAGCTACATTCCAGACCATGATGAATGACATCTTCCAGGACCTCATTGCAGAAGGAGTGGTGTGCGTGTACCTCGATGACATCCTCATCTTTACCAAGACCCAAGAGGAGCACCGCCACATTGTATGCTTGGTTCTGGGACGACTCTGCCAACACCAGCTCTATCTCAAACCTGAGAAGTGCGAGTTTGAGCAGACCCAAGTGGAATACCTTGGACTCATCATCTTGCATGGAACAGCAGAGATGGACCCAGTGAAGGTAGCTGGAGTAGCAGACTGGCCAGCACCTCGGAACAAAAAGGAGGTCCAATCTTTCCTGGGGTTCACCAACTTCTACTGGTGGTTCATCCAGGACTTCTCTCATCATGCCTGCCCTCTCTTTGACCTGACTTCAAAGGACTAGCCTTGGCAGTGGACAGACGCTCAGCAAACAGCCTTTGAGACTCTGAAACATGCAGTGACCTCCCAACCAGTTCTCATCTCCCCAGATGACAGCCTGCCATTCTGTGTAGAGGCAGACAGCTCAGACTTTGCCACTGGAGCTGTCCTCTGCCAGCAGTCTAAGGAGGATGGGAAATGGCACCCCATTGCATTCTATTCCAAGAGTCTCAATGCTGTGGAGCCCGCCTGAGCAGAAATGATACAACAGAAATTCATTCTCTCATAAGGAAGTTTAGAGCAGAAGCTAAGATATTGGCCAAGGTCATTGGAAATGGGTCTCTGGTAGACAAATTCCTAGGATGCTTTGTGCGAGCCTTTGCTGATGCTATAGAAGAAAGGCTTGTTAACAAGTATGGGCACTATAAGGACCCTGCTAGAAACAGACATAAGGATGACAAGTATAACTTGTCTGAAGTCCTGGAAGTAGTAGGGGCTCTTGTAGATGGCTCATTTGTAAGAAGTCCTAGGGGAGAAGTGGTAGACCAGAGAGGAAGTACTCAGAGTAGTCCTAAAAATGAAGAGGCTGAAGAGAAGATGGCTCAGATGCAGGACACTATTGTAACCATTGGAAAACAGTTAGGCAGCATGCAGGGTGCTATGCAGGCTATACAAGCCAGCCAAGTAGACATGCATAAGAATTCAACATGAGGAGGCAGACCATCTTGGAGAACTTGAAAAGAGTTTCAACAAGATGGCTGAGCTTATCAATGTAGTAGTGAATACCAGGAAAACACCCAATCCTAGTGAAGTACAGAAGTACAACTCCAAGGATTTTTAGAGGACTCAAGGAAGGCAATGGGGAAAGAGGCCACTCACCCAGGAGCATCCCCATTACCTGAGAGACCACCTGAAAAGCCCTGGGATGAAAAGCTAACTCTGGTGATTCCACCTAGAGCAGCACTAAAACTGGACTTACCTTTTGAGAAGGTACCAGCTCTAAATGAGGAACCCAACCTCCCAGTGCAGGCCACTAGGGAAAGACCCATTCAGGGAACTATGAAGGAGTTAGACAAGATGGTAGAAAAAATATGGGACACTCCTGTGCCCTTCAGTACAAAAGAGTTGTTGAACATAGCACCTGGACTAAAGGAGGCAATGATACAGAAATTAGCTCCTAAGACAGGGACTAAGCCCAAGGACTGTGTCCTGGGGACTCCAACTCAACAATAGAAGAAGAAGCCTCCAGACAAAGTCAATGTCAATGATTTACCTGGGGCTACTTACTTCATTGCAGATGGAACACAAGTTGGTCTACCTACTGGAGCAGTAGTACACCAAGATTGTGTTGCCACTTACTTGGAGAGTATCCCTCCAGGGAAAAAGCCAGTAGTGGTGTATGTAGCTAGGGACTTGCAAGTCCTATGCTCCTTGAACTCTATTGTCAATAGAAAAGGAAGAGTAGAGACAATCCTAGACAGTGGCTCTCAGATAGTGTGCATGTCACTAGCTGCAGCCTTGCACTTAGGGTTGACTTGGGATCCAGACATACACTTGCACATGGAGAGTGCCAAGTAAATGAATCAGTGGGCTTGGCTCACAATGTTCCATTCACTTTTGCCGAGGGGTTTACAATCTATCTACAAGTGCATATCTTTGAAAGACCAGCTTACACTGTCCTGCTAGGAAGACCATTTGATACCCTGACAGAAAGCAACATCCAAAATCTACAGGATGGAAGTGCAATCATAACTGTTAGAGACCCCAATACAGGTCACCAGACAGCTCTGCCTACTTTAAAAAGAGGACAGATGCCAAAGGATGAACTTGTGGAAAATGGCGAGGAAAAATTTTGAGTCTCAATGATCTGGTCCTAGACCAGGGAGAGATAGCAGTGGGTCTTCTGGAGACCTAAGATGGAGGAACAGAAGTGTTTGGATATGTAGTTAGGAGAAGAGAGTTTAGTCTTCTGGAGACCTAAGATGGAGGAATAGAAGTGTTTGGATATGTAGTTAGGAGAAGAGAGTTTGGTCAGGAGGAATTAAGGGATGCTTATCTACAGGCAATCTCTAGTAGGAGGGTGTATGAGGGAAGAGATGTGGAAACATTAGCTGCCTATCTAAATGGACAGTTGAAATCAGTACCCTTGGAAGTAGAGAGTCTTCTAGCTCAGCAAGAAGACTTAGAGTCAGAAGCAGGTGTGGGGGAGGTAGCTCAGGTGTACTCCAAGAAGTACAAACCTGTGGCTAGAAAAGTGAGGCCAGTCTTAGGGACCTCTCCAGAAGAATTTAGAATTGAAAGGTGTATTACAGGGGATCCACTAGCTACTATGCCCCAGTTAGACCCTCAGCCACCTACATTCAAACCTACTGGGAGATACACCACTGAGTGCAAGGAAATCATTGACTAAGCACATAGTGATGGGTTCTTATAGCCTGAGGAAATGAAGGCAGTCCATCATCTTATGATGCTGCAGAATGAGGCCTTTGCATGAGATGATGCTCAAAGAGGCAGGCTTAAGGAGGAATTCTTCCCTCCTGTAGTAATGCCTGTAATTCCTCACACCCCTTGGATGTT